>JACCGJ010021807.1:0-24089 GCA_013407085.1 Atriophallophorus winterbourni | reverse complement strand
AACTTCGGAAGATCTTCTGCTGAATTCAACAAGCCGTGTTTCTTTTGTGTGAGATCAAATCTACGGTCAACACGACTGTTTTACTCGGTAATTTGCATCTAATACCTTGCTATACCTTTCCACGCGAACCTCCCAAATTTCATCTCCCAACCGTTAATCGATCGATACGCACCTAGGTGTTACCGTGCCAGCTATCAAAGCTCATATTCAACGATCAGACGACCTTGACCTCAACTGCTACCAGATGTCAGGACCTAAGAAAACTACGCGTGATTTGTGTCAAATTTGCAAAAAGGGGGTAAGTGTGAAATCGAAAGTAGTCATGTGTTATATGTGCTCTACTATGATACACACTAATTGCGATTATGTTTTGACTAAAGAGGCAGCAGTCTTTATTAATAATGCTGAAAATACTAGGTGTCGGTTATATGTGCAGCGTCAGTAGAACAAAGCCCTTAAACGGCGCCGAGACCAATGTATCACAATCAAGAAAGGAAGATCGAATCAAATACTTAGAAAACTGTTCTCAAAAATTCGAGGCAACATTGAAGTCGATAGTAATTGCCCACAATAACTCACTTAAATATGAAACCAACCTAAACCCAACGCTACATCCCGTACCTCCACAAGATGCTCAGCTACTTAAAGAGAATTTGCGGGAGGCTGAACTGTTTAGTGATGCGAACGCTAGCTGCGACTCAGATGTTAGTCAGCTTAAAAAGTCAAAGGGGCGTCTACTGTCTGTCCATCAGCAGATTTCCTCTACCTCCAAAAGTAACACTGAAATGAAAAAAATTTTAATGAATCTCAGTGTAATCTGCACCAATGTGCCGGAGACATCCGGGACACTTTTCTCAAGTAGAAGAACTCACGACATTGAACAATGGTACCATCTGTGTTCAATGATGGATATGAGCTCGATATTGCCTGATTCAATAATCCGCCTAAGTCAGCACCCCAATTCACCTCATCTTGACGAACCGCGTTTACTAAGAATAACTCTCCAAAGCCAAAAAGAGATGGAAGACGTTCTTCTAAACTCTTACTTGCTCCGTACATGTTCATAGACTAAATGTCCTATACATACTGATATTTCGTGGTGGGAGAGAAAAGGTCATTTAAACAATGGGAAAAAATCTGACCAACGCAGTGTTGTTCTTCTTGGTGTTCCCGAACACACTAACACTGCTTCGTGAAGTGAAATACAGCACCACGATTACAAACAATGGCTTTACGTTGCCAACAGCATCGGAGTTCACGAGTCAGTCCTGGTGGACACTTTTAGAATACCTCGGTCACCAAACTATAAATGTGACGAGCCAAAACCTCTGAAAATAACATTTTTAACGAAAGTCATGATGGAATCAATTGGGGCCAACTGGAAGGCAAATTATAGGAATATCATGAGGGATGTTAGAATGAGTGACCACAGACATTTTACGCTGAAACCGCCTAATAAACCACAGCTTCTACAATCCAACGAGACTCCGATTAGAAACACTGTGGCAATCCCAAAAAACGACCGATGTCCGACTCTCGAAAAGTCGGACAAATAGACGAGCTTTCAGCTCCATCACTGTATACAAAAACCACAATTAATTGCCTATATACAAACGCACAATGCCTGGTAAACTAACTTGCTGAAATGAAGGATTTCTGTAATCAGCACTCACTCGACGTCATAGCAATAACTGAGACATAGTTCCAACCTTACGTGAGCGATCGTGAGCTCTGTATTCCGAACATGACCCTGTTTCGGAGAGACCGCTTAAGAACGGGTGATGGAGTAGCTGTTTATCATCACGAACGTTAATACAGTACGGTAGTTATAGACACTGACCTCGATCTGCAAGACACTATATGGTGCAACTTGAAACTCGAATCAGACGACAGTTACATCGTTGGTGTAGTTTACCGTTCACCATCATCATTGGATGCGCATAACGAAAAACTTTTGAAAGCAATTAAGTACGCCGGAAAACAGCGCAATTCGCAATTGCTGATTATGGGAGACTTCAATCTGCCTCAACTATATAACCGAGTAGATCATCCACCCCGATCACTAGACTACAAATTTTGCGAACCGTTCTATTACTGCCCCTTGTATAATCATGTTTTCGATTATACATGACAACGAAATCTGTGACAGACATCGGTTCTAGACCTCTCAAATTTGATCTCTCAACCGTTAATCGATCAAAACGCGCCAAGATGTAGATGCCATCTAAACCCACATTCAACGATCAGGCGACCTTGACTTCAACTGCTATCGGATGTCAGGACCCAAGAAAACTACTCGTGATATGTGTAAAAATTTGCAAAAGGGGGTACAGGTGACCAACGTGATGTGTTGCTCTTCCTGCGCTGGGTCTAAGCGACCAACTCGTTCTACTCTTTCAATACGTGTGCAACGCCAGGTGAATGGTACAAAAAATAAAACGAAATCGAAAAGTGAATTACATTGATTTAATGGGGTAGCAGACCAGTACCTCTACATATTCATCATTCTACACATCTACTTATCCTACCTTCCGCCAACACACGTTTTAAAGGTCAATCAGCGTCACGTATACAATTATCGATCCTCGCCGCCCGGTCAGTGATATCGACCACCTTTTCAATTTATTCAAATTTCGCGAGGCAACCAACAACAGGAAAACAACTATGAACTACAAACCAACACCGGGATCGGAGAGAATAACACCAACAGGCAGCGAACAACGATACTGCCTCTTTTCACCACTTCCATTTCTCCCGTTTTTCTTCCCAACCATTGTATAGAGCAACGACATCACTTCACCAAAATGGAAATAATGTAGGTTTTCGCTGAACATAATATAAATTTCAGTGATCCTGACTCGCATTGCACAAACCTGACAGATTACATCATCAACATAATTCTATGTCCCGAAACATAATAGCAAAGAACCCCACTTCAGAATTCACACTCCCACTAGAAAATGGTTGACAACACGAAATTTGGCATGGGCTATTCACAGGGTCACCAGAACACAATCGACGATCAAACTTTCGCGAATTGCGGAATCAAGTCACAAACAGAGTAAATGCAAGCACTGTGCGGACGTATATTTCGTTGCTCTGACAATTTTGATCATGTGTTCGTCGCATCTGCTCGGATTTATACCATTTAAAGAATTCCGCGTACCACTCGACGGTATCTATCGGATCTCATACTTTTCGATCGTGTAAGTCGAATTACAGCAAAGTTACCAGTTTGACGGGAAAAGACCAATTTGTTCACGCGCACAAAGTTTTTCACTGCATCAACTATCCTATGGATTTTGCGATCATTGCAAAGATCACATTGAGCTACAGGTTTTGATATTTTATTTTGTGTTCTATCTTCAATGGTTCACGAGTTATCGTGGATTTATGGTTCAATACCGAATTCTCGCCACTGAACCCAATCAAATCACTCCATCGACAAAACACCCATTATCGATCAGTCGACAAGACCTATGCAACCCACAATCATGTGCGAACGTGCCATATCATCCACTGCCCAGAAAATGAAAAAATAGATCCAACAGTGACCGTGTAATTTATTCATGAGACGGCGACTGAATCAATGTGACCTCTGCATCACGCGTTAAATCCGGTAAGCGTTGATAATGTTTCAGTTAAATGTACTTTCTGCAGGTTCCACCAACATGCTTCATGTGATGAGAATTTGACTGATGATTGCGTGAGGCTTGTGAGCGATGAGAAACACCCGTCCGTTTGCTATGTTTGTACAAGCTGTAGACATTCCGATTAAGACGTCCGCCACAAAAGTATAGACTTGACTGTAGATAAAGAGTCTACTGAAATGGAAAATAGACTGCCACACCGGGTAAACCAGCTTGCAAAAATGAGAAATTCAATGGAGCTATTGATCAAACCAACAACAAAGTGTCAAACACATTCAACTTCATCTATAGACACCACCAGTGCCCCTAAATATTCCGAAATATTGCTACAAGACACCAAAGAGATAGATGCAACAGAGACAAAACCAAAGCCATCCACATCAAGGGTTGTGTTTGTGAAACCAGCTTCAAAAAGGGGTTTCGTTAAGCTTTATCAGTACCAATGTGCCAGAGGCAACTTAGAAATTATTCTCGACTAGACAGTAGAATGATTTAACCAAATAGTGGGAACTGTGTACTAGGATGTGTCTATAAACAACCAATCCGGTTTTACCGAATCGCTTGACTTGTGCTCCCAAAGCACCTCACCAAGATAAACCGAGATTGCTTAAGGTAGTGTTGCAAAGTGAAAAAGAACTAGAAGATATAATTTATCGGCATACTTGTTGCGAGACGGTGAAGAAAACACATCACGTATATTTGTTGACGTACCCTGGTCAGAACTGGCAAAATCGGCACTAGTTAAGATCATTGAGAAAGTGAACGAGTGCGACAGTAGTAGTCCTATAATGCTGAACGTTCCTGAATCTGCTGCCTGTCCAATTCAATTCAATTCAGTTTAATGGTCTAAAAAGCACATAGCTTTACAAAAAAAAGCAGACTAATATGGGAATTACAAATAACATAAGTAGTAAAAATGGGATTTGTTTGCTTACTGAACAGTTCAGGAATCAGATAAAAATCCATAGGGCAGAAACTGTTTTCGATCGGTTGTATTGCACATGTCAATACATGGGGTCAAGATGTATAGTTTACTTCTATGCCGGAATGATGTAGAATATATAGGTTCAATGCTATGATGGGTCGACATGAATTTGTCCAAGTTCGATTTGAATATATCCAGGTTAGGTGGGTGTGCATCATTAGAGGGTAGGGAGTTCCCGGTAAAACATAGACGTACATAATAAAATACCTTCGACAGTTCAATCTCGATTAAGGAATAAGTAATGTGCAGTCATGACTGGTTCTGGGTGGTAGTCGTGTGAATAGTTTATTCAGGGAATGGTTGGAGATAAAAATCAAATCTCCTCTAAACCACTCTCCTTTAAACCACGTACGAGCTTGGTGGTCCGATGATATATTCTCTGAAAGAGGTTGATGTCCTTCTGTAGCCAGGGTGACCAAGCCTGAACCGCATACTCCATGGTTGGCTTCGAGTACGTATTTATTATTCGATGAACAGTTTGCTTCATGAAACTCCCGAACACGTGTTTTAGCAGAATCAGTACTCGTGACGTCTTTTCATAGACAGCTGTGGTGTTATGTGATGGTTTCAAAGTGCTGCTCACCCACACACCCAAATCCTTCTCCTTGTCAGTGCTTTCAAGAATATGGGAATCAAGGGTGTAGGAGAACTCGAAATGTCTTCCAACAGTCAATATCTTGCATTTTAGGGCATTGAAAGGAATTCATTTTTAGCTGACCAGTCCTGTAATGCATCGAGGTCCAACTGAAGCTGTCTGCAATCCTCAGCTGGGCAAACGTGTGTCCACAGGTTGATTTCATCCGCAAATAACAAGATTTTGCAGCGAACAAGCTTAGGTAAGTCGTTTACATAGATCAGGAAAAGAATTGGTCCAAGCACTGATCCCTGCGGCACCCCACTCGTTACTGCAAGGGGTCGTGACAGAGCACCATCGACTTTTACTCGATTTACACGGTCCTCAAGCCAGGCTAGTAATGAACCCTTGATTCCACATAGCTCCATCTTTTGTAGTAACAGACTGTGGTTGACACGATCGAATGCTTTGGACATATCAAGATAACAAGCGTGTATGGTGAGATCTTTGTCTACAGCTTGTGTCCAGTCATCGTCGGTGAACAGAAGGTTTGAAAGGCAAAAGTGTCTTTTTCTGAAGCCGTGTTGTTCGACTGTGATCAAGCAATTGTCTTCCATATGTTTTGTGACGCTGTTTGCTGTGAGGCGCTCCATCACTTTAAAGATCACCGGTAGTAGTGTTACTGGTCGATAGTTGGATATTTCAGAACGGTTTCCTACTGTGTAGATGGGGGTAATGATGCCACTCTTCCGATCACAGGGAGCGAAACTTTGGGTTAAAGAGAGGTTAAATAAGTAGGTGAGGGGCGTACACAAACTATAAGCACAGTTTTGAGAATCAGCGGGGTAATTTCGTGTTGAGATTAGGCAATGAGCGGAGGACACTTTCCGATGTAATAGTTAGTTGTTGTAAAACGTTTTCGCGAGATATTACGGGAGTTAATGGACAGGTAACGGTGTTTCGTGGGCTGAAGACAGCGGAGAAGAAATGGGCTGGATCTTCGGCAGATTGTGATGCTGTGGTTGTTGTTCCATCACGTGTCTTTAGAGCGGTAACCCCTGGTTTCACCCAAGACCGGATATTTATGATTTGGTGTAGAATTTTGGGGTTTGATTCCATTTTGTTGAGTAAATGTTTTTGATAATTCAGTTTGTCATCAAGAACAAATTCGTTTACCTTTTTATCAGCTGTGGTATCATGTCGATGAGCCTGCCATGCAGCATTTCGCAAGGTCACCCATTTTCATGTTGGGCTTCTCAGCTTAAACGTATATTCATTTTTTGCACCTTTGGAACAAGATGAGGGTGAATTTCAACGGCAAATTTAAGTTCGTTTATCATCTACTGCCACTGATCTTGCACGTTGTCGGACTTAAGACCCGGGTCAGTGGCGCTCTTAAGAGTAGTTTTAAGTTGTGAAAAGTCAATATTTCTAATCACCTTGTTGATATCACTTGTTCTGATTGCCTGGAAAATATAATCAAACGTAATAACTAAGTGTTCACTGAGTCCTATTGGAGCTTCATAAGTGAGACTTTAATCACGTGCTCTTCATTTGTCGGTATCAAGTCCAAGATAGATGGTGTATCAGTAGAACGAGTTCTAGAGTGGAATTTCTTCCAACAACTTGTTGATGATAAGCACTTTTGAGATCTAAAGTGGTGAAAATTTTGTAACCAGCAATATTTTCTATCATTTCGTCAATGCGTGATAAAGGATAGGCATCGAACTGTGTAAAACGATTGATGGTTAATATAAAGCAGTTAAGGAATTTTCCGGATGAACTGAATCTCCCATAAATTCCGGCAGATTGAAGTCTCCGATCAGAAAAGTCTGTCGCGGTATCTGGTAGCCACTAAGCGTATATTTCTAAGTAATGCTGAATTGTAGGCTTCGTCGGCTGAGGGCGAACGGTGAATCTCACCCACTATGCATTTTTCTCCTGCTGTTACATTCAGCGAACACCATAATGTGTCTTGCAGTTGTAAGTCGTCATCAGTGATCTCTTGGCAGAGCAGTCTCGGAATGTGGTAAAGCGCAACTCGAGTCAGGCAATCGCGACGAAATAGAGACATACCTTCAATTGCAACTCCATTGTCTGTTAAAGTTGGATGAAACCATGTCTCGGTTACGGCAATCACGTCTGGTGAGTGTGTGGTAGTTAGTTCAGTCAATTCGTGTAGTTTGTTTGTCAAGCATTGGGCATTTGTGAACAAAAATGTGACAGTCGATTTTGACGACAAAGACGGTTGATGAGGTAAAATTATTGTACGGCTCGGTCTGAGTCGGTAGGTAATTCATTTTCTTCGCCGACTTCGGTTAAGTCGGCCTAATTCCGTTTGTTTCACCAGGTTTGGATTTTTCACTCTGCTCAGTATTTATACTTCCGGCATCATCCTTGTTATCATTAGTTTTGAGGCGTCTAGGAATTATTTTAATATCTCGGGGCAATTTGTATCGAAATTGCTTCCAATTTTTAAGAACGGCATCAGTCATACGGTCTGTCAGCAGTGTCAGTTTCAGGGGGCGTGGAGCTTTACCTTCGTATTTTGGTGATGTCGGGATCCTAAAAGTATTGATAACAGCTGTATTGCTCGTTTATATAGTGCCACTAATAAATTTCCATTGATGTATGTAGTGGTTGGAGTTACACTTTGCATCTGGACTATCAGCAGCTTGAAGAACTTCCAGGGTTATAAGACTACGAGTGCCGCGCTCGTTTACTTTCCCAATGTTACTATTTAGTGCCGATTTTGCCCGTTCTGACCAGGGTACGTCAACAAATATACGTGATATGTTTTCTTCACCGTCTCGTAACAAGTATGCCGATAAAATTACATCTTCTAGTTCTTTTTCACTTTGCAACACTACCTCAAGCAATCTCGGTTTATCTTGGTGCGGCGCTTTGGGAGCACAAGACAAGCGATTCGGTAAAACCGGATTGGTTGTTTATAGACACATCCGAGTACACAGTTCCCACTATTTGGTTAAATCATTCTACTGTCTAGTCGAGAATAATTTCTAAGTTGCCTCTGGCACCTTGGTACTGATAAAGCTTAACGAAACCCCTTTTTGAAGCTGGTTTCACAAACACAACCCTTGATGTGGATGGCTTTGGTTTTGTCTCTGTTGCATCTATCTCTTTGGTGTCTTGTAGCAATATTTCGGAATATTTAGGGGCACTGGTGGTGTCTATAGATGAAGTTGAATGTGTTTGACACTTTGTTGTTGGTTTGATCAATTGCTCTATTGAATTTTCTCATTTTTGCAAACTGGTTTTCGAGGTGTGACAGTATACTCTCCATTTTATCAAGCTGCTTACCTACAGTCAAATCTTTACTGCTGTGGTGGACGTCTTTATTGGAATGTCTACAGCTTGTACAAACAACAAATGGATGGGTGTTTCTGAATGTTCGCAAGCCTCACACAATCTTCAGTCAAATTATAAACACATGACGCGTGTCGGTGGAACCCGCAGAGAGTACAGTTAACTGAAACATTATCAATGCTTACCGGATCTAAACACGTGATGCAGAGATCACAACGGTTCCGTGTCGCTGTCGCACGAATACTTCTCACGGTCACAGCTGGATCGATTTTCTTCTTTGTCTGGGCAGTGGATCTCGTGAAATGTTGCATAGGGTTTGCCGGCTGGTCGGTAATGGGTGTTCTGTCGATTGAGTGATTTGACTGTGTTTCGCGAGATTTCGCTATTGAACAATTAATCCACGATAACTCGTGAACCATGGAAGATAGAACACGAAATAAGGTATCAAAACTTGTAGCTCAATGTGCTCTTTGCAATGATAGCCAAATCCGTAGGATAGTTAGTGCTGAGAAAATCTTGGTGCGCGTGAACAAATTGGTCTTTTCCAGTCAAACTGGTAACTTTGCTGTAAGTCGATTTGCACGATCGAAAAGTATGACATATGATAGATATCGTCGAGTGGTACACAGAATTCTTTAAATAGTATAAATCCAAACAGATGCGACGAAGATATGATCAAAATTGTCAGAGCAACGAAAAATACGTCCACACAGTAGCGTTTCAGTCAAGCCAATCGAATCACGTCAATCCTTGACTGTTTGCGCTTACAAAGCGATTGGATATATTGAACAACTGGTCAGAGCGAAACAAGTTTTCATTCAACTTCAGAAAGTGCAAAATTTTGCAATTACGTAATGAATTCCCATTTTCATACAACCTTGGGTGGCAACAACTGGATTGGACAACAAAAGAAAAGGACCTCGGTGTTTGTATTAGTGGACGTCTTAAGAATAGCATGCAATGCTCAGCGGTGTACAACCGAGCTAGCCGCATGCTGTTTATGCTTCGACGTATTTTCGGACATTTTCCCGTGAAACATTCCCATTGCTCATAAATGCGTATATTAACCCAGTGGACTTACTCAGTGCAAGCTTGGGCACCATGGCTACACAAGGGCATCAATCTGCTTGAGAGGATTTATCACAACGCAACTGAAATGGTTGGCGGTCACCGCAACCAAAAATATCGGGGGCGTTTGGTTCATCTTCATTAGGATACACTGCCTCGTAGGCGAGTTCGAATGGATCTAATCCTAACTTATAACATAATGCATCCTCGGATTCATCTATTTCGCCTCCGGTCAAGCCATGCCACGTAAACTCACCCACTGGCATTTGATATTCTACATTCTCACCGGAACTGCCGTCGGTTCTTCTATTCGGCGCGCGCTTGTTTCTTATGGAAATCCCTACAGTCAGATGTTGCACAATCTTCTAGTGAAAGGATTTTCAGGAACATATTTGATATATTTATGTGTAGTAATTCCACCCTAAATCCCATTTATATAACATGACCTTCATCCTAACGAGTATTTTTTCCATCATATCGAGAAAATATATGACATTTTATTCTAACTGCAAGAAGTGTCGATCCTCCCAACGCCTTAACTTAATATATATTTTTTCTTATACCAATATCCTATGGTGTTGTACATGCTTTTTAATAAAATTAATTCTTGAATCTTGAAAAATCCCACCCAGAAGAATGTTTTAAAGAATTTAGCTCATATATATAAACGAATCTATTTATTTCAACATTTTAAACAGTTGCTTTGTATGTATTTATTATCCCTGTCGCACATTGATATGTTTGATGCACCGAACACATGATTTTGGTTGTACGTACTCTCAATATAATTTACCTGAAGATTAACTGTGAATTGGACACCGCTGATTAATGGGGCATATTTTCATCGTTAAATGATAATCGACACATTACCATATGATACCTCGCCTCCACCATTTCAACCAAATGCAACAAGATTCTTTTGAAACACTATGTACTTTGGGATTCACGTAAACAATGCATAAATTTGTAATACTTCAATAAAATAATTCCAAAATTGCATTGACGAACAAGAATGAGCATTGAAAATTCGTTGATGGTTTAAACGAAACGCAACGATTTAGCAGACAGAAATGGATGAAATGATCACACGTTTTTCATGGTGTTTCGAATTTCGCTAACGGGTTCCCAAATCCAAGTGTATTTTGAACTGCATGGATTTCATTCAAGAGGCATTCATTATGAAGACCCATCTGAAACGATCATTTAGAACACTTTACTAGGGACTTCAAACTCACTACGATGATGAGATATACTTGTAGCGGGAAAAATGTTATGAGAACAGTATTTTCCATGCAGCCTCGTTTTTCAAACTCGAGGTAAGCGACAGTTGTTTTATTTGGTCAATGTTGTACAAATCCAATAGTGAGAATCTTGGCCTCTTAATATATCGGCTTATACAAAGCGTATTTAGTATTACGAATATGAAGCAACCGCATTCGTTAATATATTTCAATAGATTTGATGATGATAATGATAATAATAATGTTTATAAATAACAATAATGTGACCGGATATCATAAAATTACCATAGAATAAAACTATAACGTATAAATCGATCCGAGATTCAATTTTTTATTCAGCTTTGAAACCATGAAATGCTGGTACCCCGTACCAAAAATAAGAAGTATTTTTCTTTTTAAAATAAAAATTACCATATTTACACACTTTTCAAACATACACACCGGATTAGTTTTGTTTGTATTCATCCTTTATGGACATACTAATCAAGACCAATAATGCATTGGGAACAAACGCAATAAAAGATGAAGAAAATTTGTAATGAACCGGTTAAGGATTCGCTTTTGACACTGACGCTTCGTGAGAACAATGGTGTGAGAACGAACAAAGATCAGGTTTAGATTGCATTCCTCTGATCAATCCTAAGCTGGCGAAGAACTGGAGAGGCCATGGTGGGCGCTGATCTGGCTAAAGTAGACAGACGAGATTGAGATCAATTGATTCAATTCCCGGCATGTTGTATAGTTCAATAATGGTGTTGTTTGTGTGTAGTCCTGATCCAAATCCACTGGCCGATAAGCCAGCTTGTATTATCTGTTCGCACACTAGGTGGTTACGCACGTTAATGTTAATCCATTGTAAAACAACGCCAGATTGTGGGGAGGTCTGCCCCATCCCTGTTCGTACTAACACTCTTGGTCTGACGAAGCTTTTGTGTTCCAAACAAAATGGTCTAACCGATTAATTACAACGTTTCTATGAATGTGGTTCACCGATCGTTAGCAAAATGTTTCCATTACATTGAGAACACAATATAAGTTCTATCGTTCATTGATTATTTAGTGGGTTATTTTTAGAGTATGCTACCAGGAATTGACGCACGCGAAAATTCTAGTTCACATACTCGTATATACTTGATTTAATCAAACTTGTATAATGTCAGTATGGGTAAAATCTGTGCATTTAATTCTACTCGGTCTTTTCAAATCGGGTTAAAATAATACCAAAGCTTATGTTTGTTATGAGTACTTGGCTCTAAATTATTGTATCAATAGGCAACGCTACTAATTCACAAGTGAAAGGTATGATATACGACTTGCAATGTCTGTATTCATTAACAAATGTTAAAACCAGTTCCATTTGATAAACAGCGCAAGAATAATTGATTGAAATTAGTTCACACGAAATACCTTCAATGCATATTTGTACGACTGCTCCGCTTCGATTTGCTGTCCGAGTTTCAAGTTGACCAGAGCCAAATATGCCCAGATTTCCGCCAACTGATTGTCGAAATAACTCGCCTCCATTAGTGCATACTGCGCGTTTTCGAGTTCATCAAGCTTTACAATATTTGATTGAAAGTGAATGTTAATCGTGTGCACAATATTTGTTGAGACGTTTCGAAGCACCATGCCAAAAAGTGACAGTTGTAAGCTGTTTCACAACGCGCACTCAGATGAAAAAGTGTCAACAGGCTTTGAACAAAATTGCATTTAACCACAGAAAACGGATGTTGAGTGATTATTAGTAAATGCGCAATCGTTGATAACTGTTATTGATGATTGGCCACAGTAGATTTTGAGCCATCCTGATCATTCAGCTGTATCAAAATACAATCTCAAATCAACACATCTAACCTCGCTGTATGAAGCTGGAAAGTATATGCAGCACGCACTTAATAGTATATGAGAGTTTAGCAAAAACTTAAGAAGAAGAATATTGCGTAAAATGGTCGTGTTTCACTGTACAAAAAATTACTGCAAACTATTTTCCTATTAGGAATTTTGTTTATCGCAAGAATTAAAATAGAATTAGCATAAAGATTTACCCGGAAGCACGCAATTCCCACCCCAAGCCACGTTTTCCCAGTTGGTGATTCGAGGCTGATTCGGAGGAATAAATCTTTTGCTTCTCGATGCTGTGAATAAGTAGTAAACTTTATGCGAGGTGATGAAATCACCTTGGTAAATTTGGAAAATCTAAAGTAGAGCATATTTTTCCACTAGAAAAACAGATTCGTGTTTTATGCAGTGTGTGATGGCAAATCTGATGGAAACGAACATTTTGTTCCAGTTTGTGTAGTTCTTCACATTCCCACGTGCATTATTTTATCGTTTGTGTTGCAATCTAATCAAAACTCAGAACTCAGAAAGTTTTATGGTAGAAAAAGCAGTAAACTTAACAATAACCACTCAGCGACACTACAAATCCCCCACTCCCGTATCAGCTGTCGCCCATAATTTTATTGTGCACGTGTCTGTTTCCTTTGGAATGCCCTCCCCGAAACTCTTGTCATTTCTCCCAGCGTCGAAACGTTCATTCGAAATTTGGATACTTATTTGTTGCATAACGATTTAACGACACCTGCGTATTGACTCATGGTAAGTTATTCAACTGGACTATACTTGACATTACATGTTTATTTTGAACCTTTTTCCTAACGAATATTTACTATGATATGGTAATTGTGGAGCTATGTGCTTTCTGTGAGCACAAATTCTTGCATCTTGATATGGAGTAAAATTACAAAATCTCTCAAAAATCAATAAGGATAGTCACACATACCCCATGGTTCGTCTACAATCGCCTCAATATCGTCTATATACGAGTATTCTTGTTCGCCACTGCACGTATATGCTAATGTTGAGGAACTGAGTCTCGTTGATATCACGTTTTTGCAAGATGAACAGTAAACTATTTACGCTGAATCTCCAACTTCTAAACAGCACGAAAACCGTTGTAAATGCATGAAAAATACGGATTTAAGTTTCTTGCTTTTCAACTCTTCCTTAGCATTCATTCATAAGTAAGATACTTCATGTGCTGGAACCATGTTGCTTTGCAAAAAAAGGGTAGGTCATCAGAGCAATGCATTTATAGCAGTGCGTCAATCAACTTTAAATGTTTGAATTGCTTTCTGCAAAACATTTTGGGTTTGACTTGGTGAAATCTTCACCCTGATCTAGCTGAGTTTCATTAACTTGCTTTAGTTTGTACATGACCTCGGCCGTTCATATTTGGCTACTGATATCCTTATCTGTGATTGGGATAAATTTCGAAGTGAACATGGCAAACATGTGTGTAACTGATCGAGAAGACATTCTCGTAAAAAAACATTTGAGGGCAATTGGTTAGATCAGTTATTTGGTGACGCTTCAGATCAAACACACAAAAGCTTCCTCTGAAGAAAATTTTTAGTCTGAAGAGGAAAGTTGATTAAGTAACACTGTATGCAGCAACTCTTATTCGTCTCGAACACTAAAAAGCTTATTCAAACTAGATGGTGTTAAACCGCTTGAATATACTTGAGACCGATCGAAATGCATAGTCTCGAAAATAAAAAGTTTGGTAACATTTTGCCTTTGACACAGGAGATGCGCAACTACAAAGGTGTCAGCACGAATAAGCTTCTATTCACCTGATACATCCCAAGTTAACTAGGATAGGGAGGTGAGATGAACTTCACTTGATGCACTCCCGTATGTTGTGCAATTCTTAATTTGCGTTGATTCTGTGCAGATGCTACCAAAATCTGCAGAACCATTAGCGCGCTTGTTTAATCCGGGTGTACACTAATGTTTCAGTGAGTTAATGTATATCTGCTGCAGAACCGGGAGCCGGATAATTCAGGTGTCTGCATATTTTGACCACATTCCGTTATTCCTATTTGCTTTTGTTAGTTAAACTGATTCATAGTGAGTTATTATCCAATAATGTTTAACACCCTGCTTTACCATTTACATGTTTTCAAGGCACATTTATGTCGATAACGTGTTCAAATTAAGCATAACCCTTTATCGGTAACTGTTACACATTTCGGAAATTAAATGAGTAGACCAATAAAATTTGACCGATATATCTTTTGTTTTGTCGAGATGACTTTAAAACCCTAGGTTTTTAATCAACTGTTTAGTAGCACGTTTAAATGTAGCTAGCGGATGGTGTGCTATTGAATATCGTTCCCATTTTACTAATACACATGGTCTGACGAAACTTTTGTGACAGGGTTGCAACGATCAATAAAAATAGTTCCAACTAATTGCCTTAATATTTTCCTTTTATCATACAAGCAATTATGCAATGTAATGGTTGCCGATAGGACATCCTTCCACTAACTAGCAGTAAACGATACAAATTTAGTTCACTACAGCAAACCAATTTCCATTGACTGCGAACATAATGAATTTCTTTATACTCACCTGTCCAGCAGCTAAATATAGATTACCAAGACGTTGGGCTAGTAGAATATAATCATTTGGTGGCCACGTGGTTAGAAACACACATCTTTCATAGATTTCTTTCGCCTTCTCTTTATTCCCATCTTCGAAGTTCATATGTCCCAACATAGCCCAAGCCTCAATGTTCTCCGGATTCATCTTAGTGGCTGTCGAAAAATGTGAATACGCTTCATCTCGATCGTTCTGTTGTAAACATAATCGCCCATGTAGCGTATGGTACACTGCAATCCTTTGGCTAAACTCTCTCGGCAAAGAATCCATCATCCGACCGTTGTGATTAGTTTCATCTTCTGGCCCAGTAGCGTCAACCGGTTTCATACGTTGGAGTAATATTTCTTGTTCAATCAATTCATGCGTCAAGGCCATTTTGGCGAACTATATAATGCAAAACGTTCACGTGATAATTGGAGAGCGGAATCTCGGAGAGTTTTATGAATAACTTTCGAGAAAGGACAGGTAACAAGCTCGATAGAAATATCAAAGTAGCTTAGAGTCACAGTATTCGAACATCCCATGTACCGTGATAACCTAAGGTGCCAAAACGAACAGCCTGAGCAACACTAGGATAATGCGGTTGTCACAGCCTGAGCGGTTTCGGGGATAAGCTCCCAATCCCGAAGATGCTCTAATGGCGCGCGTCTCATATAGCCTCTGAAAACCAAGTCCAGCTCGTGACCTGCAAGCGTGGTCCTGTGTGGTCCGAAAGAACCGCCTCTACTGTCAGTAGAGGGGGCAAAGGCAGCTGACTGGCGCCTCAAAAAAAGTTTTCTTCGGGCAGGCGGTCCACCTAGGGAAAGGAAAACGTTTATCTTAAACCTCAACAGTCTTGTGGCTTGATAAAATCATGGAGAAGGCATCAGGAGTCAACGTCGTCCTATCAACTCTTG
Organism: Atriophallophorus winterbourni; assembly: GCA_013407085.1. Lineage (NCBI taxonomy): Eukaryota > Metazoa > Platyhelminthes > Trematoda > Plagiorchiida > Microphallidae > Atriophallophorus > Atriophallophorus winterbourni. Next base: position 7,902 of record JACCGJ010021807.1, on the reverse strand, counting down.
CGACGGCATCGTTGGCCTTGCTGTTTCTTTGGTTACAGTGATGTAGTGGAAAGGGAGCACTTGTTGCATGGGCAACATCTAGTTCTCCATATTGAACTGCCTTGAGGTACATCCCACTGACCCAAAAGCTCATCCGAGTCATGGGCATAACAAATTTCAGAAATCATTCATTCGGTAAAACTCGTGCTAAATCATGTCATGAATGTATTTAGTGCATTAACGATTAGCGTTAATCAAAAGCTTTCGGATAGTATGCAGAACTTCACCCTCCGATACAAATCAAAGGCAGGAAGCATCGAAACGACCGATGATGACAATTGCGAACCCGTAATAATAACTCGGGTTTTCGAATGATTGTTAGAGCGAATATATCCTCGGAAGCATGTCGAGATGAACAACGTCAGACAAACAATTCGTCAAGGTCACTCAAAAGAAGCACAGTGTGTATGGGGCTTGAAGTGAAACGATTCCATCAAATTGACAACCGCGACAGCCATGTCAAGGTCAGATTTGTGGTTACCTTATTTGCCAATGAAATGTGAGCGTAATAAATGCTTTTGACCACTTTGCTTTCTCTGGTATAGTGGGATTCGTGTGTGTATGTGAATATCGTTGGAATGGTTGACCTTGAGAATGAATCGGGATGCAGTCGACAATTGACGTGATGAATTTGAGACTAAGAAACGCGATTTGGACTCGATTGAACTGACAATCACACCCGCCCTCCACATTATAATCGAAATCTCATGTTTGTTCATTAAAAACTGCACACGTCATTCAAGGTTTGGTTTAAATATCATTTGATTAAAATTAGGTGATTATTTACCGGCACCATATAGTGTTCGAGTAGATTGGCGGTTGTATCCAAAAGTAGCATGGATTGAACGGTTTTGCTGACAGGTTCTTGAGGGTCAACTTGAAAATGAAAAACAAAAAAAGGTTCAAACAAATCACGGACATGGTGAAAATGAACAAATAAAATAGCCTTACCTCTCACTTTTCCGTCAGCTTGGTCTAAAACGTCATTAACCTGGTTAGTTTCTTGTTCCTCTGTATTCGATATTAACAGCTCTTCAATATCATCACAAAGCTTTTGGGTTGCATCTGGTACTTCATCGATCGCTTCCCCATTTTTGTGCATTGTCGAGTTTTCTTCAGTTTTTGTTCTTGATTCTACAAAACGTTTCGTCAAACGTTTCGATATAATGCTTAAGGTCAACCTGCTAATTACTAATGACGAATGTTCTATCAATGTTCTGTACAAAATAGTGTGTAGTTCTTTGGAATATTCCGAAATTAAAGCTGTTTTGAGTGCAATTGTTACTACGTGTAAATACTATCATATATGTAAGTTAGCATTTCCTGAAAAAAATGATAATTTGAATCACGGGTAACTGGTAGAGCCGAATTCAATCACCAATCCGTTACGATTCTAATATATAACTACAAAAAACATTTTATTTTGAATGAGTGTTTGAAAGTAAATATCCCATAAGTTTGATAGATTGACTTAAAACCACTGCGAAAATTTATTATCCAAGGCTAGTAGCGCCGAAACTTCTATTTAATTCTGTGGCGTAGAGATCTAATGACAAATCTCTTCATTTGCAACGTTATTATATCTTAATTAACCACTAGCCCACAAAACATTTCACAAATTAGTAAAAAATAATTATAAATAATTAATAAAATTTACCTGATGTTTCAAGTTTTGGTATCGAGTGGTTTAAATCAAGCGCATTTGCCCGTTTGAAGGCCATTTCGGCTACCGGCATATTTGAAATCATCTCATTGAATAAACCTATGAGGAGAGTTGAGGGATTCCAATAGAATTTGGATTAGTTTTCAATAAAATGATTGGTTCGTATGATAGCAATGTCAGTTAACTATAGAAATCGTTGTCGAGCCACCGTTGACTGTTTTTCTTTCGTACAAATTTTATAGCACGCCAAGATATTATTCGCAATACATATAGATAACAAATATGTATATTGATTCATTCCTCATTCTAATTGTTGATACTTGGTTGGGTTGTGGACATACAAATATTTACTTTGCAAAAAGCTTCAATTAGCGTTCGAAATAGCTGATTCATGGCATCAATGGTTTTTGGTTTTCTGGTTTTGTGCGACTATCTCCTCCTGGAGGATGAGTCGCCTTCAATGAATATTCTTGGGAATTTGGGTACAAAGCGGCGTCCCCAGCATCACTCGGCGTTTGTTCGAGTCAGCTTCTCTAGCCTTTGCACAACCAAGTGCGACCTGCAAGGCAGCAGGGAGTTGACAGAAAGAGCTGGTGTGCACCAACTAACCGTCAACCAGACTCTTTCAGATTTTTCCCTCAGGGTTTTCCCCCGAAGCCTTTCCCGCGATCGGGTATCCCGCAAAGCAGCGGAGGGTTAAAATCAGGGTTTTCCTTCCCTTAGATGAAATTTCACTCCCGGGCTAACGAGCTACATCTGCCCGAAGCAAAATGGTTTTCGGGCGAAAGTCACTCGCCCTCTCTCCTTCTCCTGTTGGTAGAAGCAGTTCCGCCGGGCTCGGGGAGCCACTCGTGCAGGTCAGAAGCTGAACTTGGTTGTCAGAGGCAATTTGAGACGCATGCCATATGGGAGCATTTTATAAACAGTGGGAGCTTATCCTCACTGCCACCCCCGGCTATGACATGGTCCACCTGGATTACCATTAATGTTCATTCGAATGTACGTGATTCCGCAGGTTATTTCAAAAATTGATAAAATTTGGTGAATGAATCGTTCTAAATCTAAAATTGGAAACATTCAAATCTATTGTGAATTGTGTATGAAAATGTGCTAATGCACGTCTAAAGAACACGTCGTATCCCTATCATCTCATTTCGTATCGCCGCTTGCTGAGAAGCGTATTCGAATCATTGCTTCCTATTGGCTCATATGCCATGTGATTCGACTTAGTACTTTCAAGATTAATTTGAAGGTTGAAATTGAAAAAGCAATTAACTTCTTGATAAAAACAAACGATATATATATATATATATATATAATATATATATATATATATAATATATATATATATATAATATAAAATTGTCGAATATGTTTTTGCGCAAACGACTTGATGGTATTCGTTTAACTGTTTGATTAAAAATGAAATATTACATATTCACAATGTATGATACCATGGAAAAACAATTCAAGCTTACCAAAAACAACCCAAGCAAACGAATTTTCTGGATCATGCGTAATGGCCGCTTCTAAGAAGTCATTAGCCTCAAGGTGTCTGCTCTGAATGGCGGCTATCATACCACTGAGAAGGATTCTGGATGAATAAAACATAGTAAATATATAAAGTTGCGTTGAAAAATTATTTGATACAAACGTCACCGAGTCAAATATTCGACCATGAATTTGGTATTAAACATTTTACGTTAATAGGTAAACACATCCACCAAATTAATTTAATTGGCTTACAAGTTAATGGTTATCCTCGGTATTCAATAATCAACTAGCTTTTCAAGGTCATTTTTTTATAATCTGGCCTTTGGCATGTTATTTTGTCTTACACCGATATTCACGACAGTGATTATTTTATAAAGTTAAATTACTGTCTATCACATGAGCCCATACTCATGTAGATAGGTTTAACCCCAATATCATGAACAAAGAAGTTCATTTGCATGCATTTCCATCACACATACATCCCAGTAACGGTTCCTGCTGTTAGCACACATCAGGCAAATATAGTAGGATCAGCGTCCGTGTGCGATTAAAACAGTGAAAGAATTTTTAAACAAGTTAAGCTTGTATGCCACTGTTGAATACGGTTGATACGCTCATCCTCTTCAATCACACGATAGGGTTTAAACCCCAAAAAGCTCACTTGCATGCATTTCCATCACACACAAACTCTCCACACACATCCCTGATGAGTGCGAACATCACGAAACCGGTCGTGGGATATGTACGTGTGTGTGTGATGGAAATGCACGTAAATGATTGTAAACAGCATTACAATTGAAACAACGGATGCCATTTGGCATATTATCATCTCCGAACATACTGTAAGTGTTGGATAGATTACATCACGTCAGTCGAGGCCGAACCGCTTATCTTACATCCATTATTATGTTTGTGCAGGCTTCGAGGGCTCTCTATTCAAGATTGACCACATCACCTTCTGCATTTCACCCCCACTTGGTGTTTTTGCCCTGATTCATCATTGAGGTTGCCCTGTTCAACGCGAACCGCACTAATCCACGAATCCCACAATACAACACAACGCCAACTGGTCAAACGCGTTCGCAACGCACATGATTGAGAGTAAAACAGACGCCGATGTTTTATAGATAAATCGCTTTTTTCCACAACACTCCACACCATATCAATGCTGGTTATCACTTTGGCCAGTTCATTTAAGGCCCGCACAACGTTGGATTCGTCTGACCGACCTCTACGAATTTCATGACGTTCTTAGTGCGGTTGACGTTGACCATCTGCTCATGTTCGTGAAAATATCACTTTCGAACCGTTTGGATGCAATCCTTTCGAAACCCGAATTATTACGGATTGGCGAAACTCGTCGTCAGACGTTTCGGCACTTTGTGCTTTTGTAATGTACCAGAAGGTGATTTTCTGCATATCACCCACAGCTCATGATTCGCACTCTTGTCTAAGGCACCCTCCACCCCATCAATACTATAATTTCTACATTTTCAAACAGATTCCCCATGTAACACATGAAAAAAAACTCACGTGTCCACATGTTTCTCGTCCAGACTGAGAATTTGAGAAAGGCAGAATGTGGCTTTCTCGAAATCTTGTTGACGAAGGTAAAACACACTCGTCTTGAACCAATAATCTATCGAGGTTGGTTTCCTGGATATTAGCTCCTACAATTTGAAATAAATGAAAACATGCGCCAATTATTTGCTATAAATCAATTATGCCAGTTATGAAATGGAACAAATCGCTTCATCTAATAACGGCAAACTGTTTTGAATATTTTCCGAAAATACACTTTTGAAGATTTTTGTCAACAACAAACTTTTTTATTGATTATTAAAATCAACTTTTATTTTATTTTTGAACAGTTGAAAACGATTGGGTTTGTGAGTATTGTCATTCAGGGATTCAATGTGGAGCACTTGATTATGACTTTCTAGAAACTTTTATAAGTTTATCTGTAATAAATTGATTTTCAACATTATTAATAATGCAAATATAATAAAATATGTTTAAGTGTCTGAGATTTGCGTTTTGCACCTTGTAACTTCAACTGGGTTGGAGAGTGCTTTATTAAATCTGACCGTGACTACTCGACCAGACACTCCAATAATCTGCCACCCACCCTGAGTTGCTTCAATTTATCTAGCAGTATTTGTGGTTTATATTGTCAAAGGCTTTGGACATATCCAAGTAGTACCTTGGATTGGGTATCCATTATTCACATCTCTAGTCAAATTATCAAGATTATGATTAAACTGTTGACACAGGATTGTCCTTTATCCGTGCAATACGATCGAGAGATGCTTATTTTGTTCTAAATGTTTGATAAGTTAATCAGATACAAATCGTTTGAAAAGTTCAGCACATGATTTGGTTTACTTTGTTAAACGGGGAAACAAATTTCATTTGTAATCAACAAAGCGTTGGATTTGAAAATAACATTTTAAACTGGATAGATGTAATTCTTGTGAAATATAATTAATGTTGTTGTTATCAACCAGATTAGGGGCATTTATCTCGACCCTTAACCGTTCCACGGTATTCGTTTAAATGATACTGTAATATTCTTACAATGTGCTTACAGGCCTTCACACTACAACCTCCTACCTGATAACGCTGGTGTGCCGTGTCGATATCATCTGAAAGTTCAGCCTCGCGAGCCATTCGCAAAAGGGTCTCTTCGTTGAGCTGTTTGGCAGATTTGGGCGGTGCATCTTTGGGATAGTGAAACATTTCTTGCAGCGTGAACCGCATTTCATCCATCAAGTAGATGAATAAATCTTGTAAGAATTGCTTTAAAAGGAATGCGATTAAATCTGAGAATTTTTACAAGGAAAGCAATGGTGGTTAAATGTGATTATAATTTCCGAAAAGAGTATTTCACTTAAGCAAGCTAAGAAAACCGGATGTTTCTCATGCAGTGGTTAATGCTAGTGGAAATTGCATCGTGAAATATTGTAGATACATTATATAAAACTTGAAGGAAGATTTTTTGATGAAATGCATTCATATAATATAATTACCGAGCACAATTTGCTTTGCCGGTGAAAAACTAATGAGAAATTATTCGACCCCACCATTATAATAACGGGCCAGCAGTGTTGCCTAGAATGTGGAAACCACAATTTGGCTACGTCAACTCAGAAATCACTAAGTTTCATAGTAGAAAATGCAGTAAGCTTAAACATAACCACAGAATGACGAGGTGTGTAGATTACAAATTTAAAATCTTCCAAAAATTAATAGGGACAGTCACATGGTTCGTAATGTACTCATCGAGCTTTGAAGCGAAAATCTTTACTGATTCCAAACGTATGTATTCTTCGGTCAAGATTTTTCAAGTGAGACAAATTCTAAACGAGATATTATTACGACGAATATTCAATCAAGAATTCAGAACGTTTAAAGCTTTTAAATGTTTCCGAGTTCGAGTAACGTCATTTGGCTTAAGCAAGTGTCTGAGAGGTTGATTTTCAGTGTGCATAATTTTAAATGCCAACATGAGGTCACTCCGTATGCGTCGTTCGGTAAAATCACGTATGAATTAAGTTTTGACATTTGCTCTCGGAAAGGCAAATTTCAGTAACGAGAGACCAACTTAGTATCAAGACGATAAATCTTGTCAAGCTGTTCAATATCCTTCCACAGTAATGGTGACCAGGCTTGGAAGAATATTTCATAACAGGACGTACATACATATTTATTAACCGGGGTAAGGTTTCGTGTGTGAAACTTCAGAATGTGCTTTTAATCTGGCCCACGATATGGCAGTTTTTATTATACACTTTTCGGCAATGATGTTCCTGCTTGAGTTCAGTGTACACCTAGATACCAAGACATATTCTGTGGTAGGCCGGAAGAGATCTTATGTGCCAAGCTGATACGTGTGGTGCGTTTTGCATTTCGTAGGATTAAATGGTAACCCATTTGTCTGAGACCAGCGGGATAAGTTGCACAGTTCCATCTGTAATGCCATAAAGTCGTGAATAGACCTAACACGTTCCCATATTTTATTATCATTGAATATCCGTATCATGTTACGCCCAATATCCTCCACTAAATCGTTCATATACACCAAGAACAGAAGAGGTCGAAGCACCCAGCTCTGCAGAGAGAGTGCTATCAACAACAATTTACTGACGCTGAGTAGCACGACTTATTTTAATATAGTCTATTCAAAAAATCTCATAAATTCGCCAAAATATCAATTTATAAAGGCTTCGCATATCGAAAGTAATTTCCTTCATATTCTCTATTCGCCTTCAGGATAATTATGAGAGCTTCACGATGTAGCTGCTTTACTAGGCCTCTAACGCCAATTTAACATTAGATTGAAAAGTTGTCATATGTAAGTAGGAGGTTAAGCAATATGTATGTATGTATGTATGTATGTGTGTATGTGTGTATGTATGTATGTATGTATGTATGTATGTATGTATGTATGTATGTATGTATGTATGTATGTATGTATGTATGTATGTATGTATGTATGTATGTATGTATGTATGTATGTATGTATGTATGTATGTATGTATGTATGTATGTATGTATGTATGTATGTATGTATGTATGTATGTATGTATGTATGTATGTATGTATGTATGTACGTATGTATGTATGTATGTATGTATGTATGTATGTATGTATGTATGTATGTATGTATGTATGTATGTATGCATGTAGGTATGTATGTATGTATG
>JACCGJ010021806.1:0-24702 GCA_013407085.1 Atriophallophorus winterbourni | reverse complement strand
CCTTAATTTATCCTTCGAAGCCCTATCAATTGGGTTTTCACAATAGCCGACGTCCCTAATCCTATACTGGGCTTGGACATATTCCAACACCATGGTATATTGGTTGACCCTAGGTGGTGCAAACTTATCGATGGCGTCACGAACCTGTCCATCAACGACTTACAAACACAATCGTCTCCCACCAGTAAATGCGATATACAACACTTTAGCCCACCGTACAAAAAAGGCTAATAGAGTCTTTCTTGGATATCACAATTCCCAACTACCAGATGTCAGACGTAAAGCATGACGTTAACTTCAGATCAAAACTACAGGGAACCCATGCTTCAGTAGACAGCGATGATTAGCAACGGATAAGCTAAAAATGGCCAAAAGCAAATTCTATCATATTTTCCAAAGCGGGAATTATCCGCCCTTCCAGCAGCATGTGGGCGAGTCCACTGCAATGGGTCCGTAAGAAGACAGCCAACGACAGGTGACCATCGAGTTCTGCATAAGCTCACGAAACATGATAGGTATACAATCCCACATTTGCACGATTTCTCCATATCCATGCATCATAAGCGAGTGTACAGCAAGATAGATCTTGTTCGTGCATATCACCAAATTCCGGTTCACAGCGGACGTTTCACAAACTGCAGTAACCACTGTAAATGAAGAAATTTTTGTGTAAAAATCCTTCTTATTTTCTGGTCAAAAAATTAGATTCTTCTAAATTCTTGACAGTTTTTTATCTTCCTTGATTTCGTGTATATATTTTTGTTACTGTCGTTTTGTTTTATTGAACTAATTAATATTGCTTGGCTGCCATTACATTCCACATTTTTTGCACGTGGCATTTGGAGAAAACAGTGACGATTGTTCACCATTGTATTGGTAATTTTATCCCTTGGTATTTATAATTTCGTAGTCTATCTTATCAGCATTGGCTGAATTTATTGTTTGTCATTTGGAACATTTGAGCACTTTTGGCTCACATCGTTTGTATAACACGGTACAGTTGAGGTTTATCCATTGTTGTTGTCTATTAATCTCGTTAATAGTACGGTAGTATATCCGAATCGTTGTTTTGAATTTGTCGAAATAAGAAACGGGTGGTCTACGTCGAAACCAACGACTTTGGTCGATACAGTGCTCAACATGGTTTGTTCTATTCCAAGAAACAGAACTTTGAAGTGCTCAATTAGAAATGTTCAAATTGGATAGCCAACCAATATAAACGAGGATCAAACTTGGACTTCGTGCCGCTATTCTGTTCTGTTCAATCTTGGTGACGTCCCTTGTGTTTTTATTTTATATCTTTGCTGTTTTGCATATATTGATAACGCTTAAAAAATCGAAATGTTTGAACCCACCAGTAGCTGCTATGGAATTTTATCGATTGGAATTTCGGGTAAACGACCCCGACTTTCTACTACAAACCATCGATATGTGGCTTGAAGTTGTTAATCCACATCGTACCAAGCAGGCTTAATTTAAGCGTGCCATTTGTAAAATAACTATCATTCTCTGTCGCTGTCGGTGGCGTGCTACAACAGAGAAAGAACGGCAACTTACTAACAGTCGATTTCTGCTCAAAGAAGCTACAACCGCAGAGCAAAAAATATATCACGTTTGGTCGCGAACTCCTGGCGGTGTATCTGAGTATTAGACACTTCCGTCACTTGTTGGAAGGACGCGAATTTGAGATACTCACAGATTACAAGTATTTGGCGTACGCGCTATCCTCTACCTCTGACAAGTACAATCCACGTGAATTACGACAAGTGGACTGCATCTAGCAGTACACATCGAACATTAATTATCTCCCTGGATTCGAGAACGAGGTTGCCGACGCCTTGTCCAGATATTCCATTGACACCATTATTGTCAGTCCCACAGTTGATCTGAATGAATTGGCTAAACTTCAGATCGAACAGTAAAACTTCCTCGAGCAGTTGTCCAACACCAATTTGAAGATCAAACAACTCACATTAGACGGAGATTAGATTGCGGCAGAACATACAAACGGGGAGGATGCGAATTATTCTGGAGCAAAAATTGAAAAAAATATGGAGGAAGAGGTATGCATGATAATATAATTGTCACAGTAAAAATAAATTTAAAAAGGATATTCTTATATAAATATAAAAATTGAAATTGAATGTTGTTGGGTTTAATTGAAGAAAAGTACATAAAATCATCGAAGTTAAATTGAAAAAAAGAAGATGAGGAGAGATTGTGTTTTAAATTGCATGAGGTTTGAGCCGATTGTATTATCCAGGAAAGTCGAAGAACTGTCGAGGAATGGAAACCAAAGAATGTTAGCCAGTTGGGCTTTCGGTTCACACAGAAGAATCAGTCTCAACCGTAACAACTCAGGCAAATGAAGCACGGGCCAGTACCCGAGTTGGTTTGGGAGTGGAAGACACTGGAACTGGATTACGCACCCCTTTATAACCACGTTTTGTATTTACTGATATAAGTGGATCGGACCAACCTTATACCTTGGACCTAATACTTACATGAGATCCCACAGCTGCAGACAATATAGTATATGAACCACGAATTGGACGAAGCGATCACGTTGTCCTAGAATTCAAGTACGTTTGTAGCGCTAGGCACAACAGTGACAGAAGGAAATGCGTCAGAAGGGTCAACTACCGCGCTCTGTGTTCCGAATTACATAGCACTTGTTTCCCACAACTGGATTAATCCGACTCGAGTAGTCATTGGCGCTCTCTCTTACAGCACCTGAAATATATGTTTAAGAACATTCCGTGTTCGTTCCACAACGATCAGTGATGGACCAATACTGTTCCTAATATATATGAACGATTCGCCAATGTCAAATGATAGTAAGATTGTTCTGTTTGTTGACGACATAAAAGTGTGGAGGCGAATCAGCAATACTGATGATTGATTTTGCTACAAAACGATTTGAATGCTTTGTACAAGTGGTCATTCTAAAATAAACGGCCATTGAATATGGAAACATTTACATCTTTCAGGTCGTTCATGACCTTGGCTTTTCCTATCCCAGCTCGGAGACAAAATCCCGAAATATACCGCGTATGAAGAGGACCTGTTTATAGAGGAGCGACTCAGACGACTATAGCTGAAGCCACTTTTACAAAGGAGAATGCGAGGTGATCTCATCCTCGAATACAAATAAATTACTACTGCTTCACACTCCCTAGACATATTATTCCACTTTCGAACTTCCAGCAACAGCCGTGATCAGGATGCAAGTTGGAAATACCGCACTCCAAACGAAACTGCCGAAGGTATTTTTATTCTATGCTTGTTTGCTTTGTTTGGAATTCCCTACCTGCCGATTTGGTAAGCTCAAACAGTTTATCTATATTCAAATCCAAATTTTGCCCCCATCTATTGATAAACTAAATTCGTCCCATTGATTTTGATTTTTGTAATCATATGTTTACATTTTTACCTATAGTTCGAGTCCATGGTTGTCGTAAAGTTAATTGCTTTTTCAACCATAAATCTTGAATCCTGAACTGAAGTCACAAACTATTCAAGGTCATAAATTTTCTCACTGTGATCCCTATGATATTTAAATTGAACGTTTTCTTGGACGTCTAATTAAACACATCGATTTCCCACCGGTGAAATATATTCTGATGGTTTATGTAATTTAGTCGTGCTTATATCAAAACAATCAGGGATGAGCGGTACGTCCAACTTGGTTGTATTTTCCATGCTCTAATAAAATATCATATCTCACCCGAAGCGAAAGGATGTGCACTGCTGATGATCTCAAATAAGAGCGAAACTCGAGTCCAGTGCTTCCATTATGGACCGTCGTGATCGACTTTTTGAATAGGTCGATGGACTTGGCACGGATGAATAGTCACAAATATCATTACGAATTTTCGCTATTCCTTGATTTTGCTATAAAATAGAATAACTATTTTACTATATTATTTATATTTTCTGCTGAATCATTACCCTATCGATAAAATCAGCCTGTATTTTTCCGTTGATTTATCATTACATACTTTTAACTGATAGATATGAGTACAAAAAATTGGCTGACGATATTTTCGCAAATGCTGTAGTTTGTGTGAATGAATAATTTTAGCCAATCAAATAACCGACCAATCAGATATCAATTGAACGAACGCTCAAGGTTTTGTGGTTTGTGTATATTAGCAAAAACAAATTTATTTGGTGCGATTACTTACAAATCAAAAGTAGACAGGCCTGATAGCCAAGAAAGTTAAACTAAAAATTCAGTTTGTACATAGCAACGCCCTTTGGAATGGCAGGGCTAGTAAATTATATTCATCAGTATCGATTTTGTTGTACGGTCTAATAACGCAATATGTTATAGTTATTCTATCTGTGAAATATCATGATATATAAGATTAAAAACGAGAATACAGAGCTAACAGCCGTTGATAAGTAATACAATTATTGAGTGCATTGAAATAATAGTTAAATCGTGTTAGACAAATCACAACTACGCATATGTGATTCCTGTGAAACGATCGTTTTTTATAATGTAGACTTTCATTGACGGTTCACTACTTACACTTATAGATCCGATTTATGGTTATCTATTATCAAATTGACGCAGTAAATATATGCTGGTAACCAAGTGAATGTAGCCACTGATTAGCAGGTGAACCAGCGGAGTATGTTCCATTATCACTCACGACAGATTTGAGGCTATAAATGTTGGTAACTAGAGAATTTGTAATGAATTGAATTGAAATAACCAACCCAGGAATAGAAGTGAGAATTAACCACGCTCATAATAACCAAAGTGATCCCTGATCCATGCGAGGAGTTTTATTTGACCTAGAATGAATAATTTTGGCCAATCAAATAGACTTTGAACGTTTGTGAGAATATCGTTATTCCAAAAAATTACTGCCTCAACGGCAAATGTGGTAAAATGGTGGCTATGGAAATTGAGTGCACAGCTTGCAAGCGTTGGGATCACCCTACCTGCTCAGGTCTGCATAAATCTCTAGGCTCCTAATATGTTGCGACAGATTGGTTTTCTGGGCGTAGACAAATATAAGCAATATATAATGGCATCGGATAACTCCTGCTGGACGCTGATAAGTGAACAACGAATACACCTTTAAGTTTTCGATAGTCGCTGTCTCTATACCATCGTCGGCAACATTGTAATTGTAACAAAACCATCCAGACTTGCCTCAGGATGCTGATGATTATTATAGTCGATTAAAGAAGAACGTTATGGATTAAAAATCTACACTCAACACTGTCATGATGTTATAACATCCTACATAGAATTTTTAAAGTGTGTTTATGGTTCAAGCTTGCTTGCTTGTTACACTAACCGCTGGGAAAGCTGAGGACAGCGTCGCAATAACGCCGTAGCTGAGAAATAAGATCTCAAATATTATCCCAAAGTTTCTTGGGAATCCGATACAGGTGATGTTCGCAGCACCACAGCGCTTTTTTCGAATGCACCTCTATATGATGATAAGGGTGAAATTTATTCCTCAGTAATTAAACCAGGAACTTTGCACACCTTATTAAATATCGGTATAATAACCGATTCTTCCCAACTTTGGGAATCTATTCTAACACCCGCGACTCAAAGAAAATCGACTAATTTACTTTTTAGGACTTGGTTGGCGCCGTGAATCCATGGTCGATTTCTCTTGAGGCTCCGACTCAATCAGATATTTACAGTGTAGTCCGGAGCCTTAAGCGCCATCGGGCATCAGGTGCTGATGCTTTGCTTCCGTCATTGTTCAAAGATGGCGGTTTCGCTTTAGTTCGCGAACTTCAAGCGCTGTTCGCCAACATATGGGCTGAGGAACGCGTTCCGATTCCTTGGAGAGAATCGGTAATTGCTCCGATTTTCAAAAAGGGACGGCGCGATTCCTGTGAAAATCATCGGGGTATCAGTCTCATTTCAGTAGCTCCTAAAATACTGGCGTCCATTCTGCTTCACCGATTGCGTACCAAACGGGAAGAGCAAATCCGTGAGGAGCAAACTGGGTTTCGTGCCGGCCGAGGGTGCATAGATCAAATTTTCACACTCCGTCAGTTACTGGAGCAACGCCACACATTTCGTAAACCAACTATCGTGGTATTCCTTGACATCCGAGCGGCATTCGATTCAATCGATCGTGAAAGTCTTTGGAACTGTCTACTGAGACATGGAGTGCCCGATCGACGATGTCCTGAGAAAAGCTTTAGCTGGCCTGGTGGGCTCAGGTGTTGAACTTCTGCCGGGTGAGCGAGCGACCGATCTAGAGTATGCCGATGACATCGCACTTCTGGGAGATGACCCTCATATAATGCAACCAGCCCTGGACCGCCTAGCACTTGAAGCTTCAAGGTATGGCATGTGCTTTGCGCCTAATAAGTGTAAAACACTTACCCAGGATTGGAGCGGCTCTCTTCCAAACCTAACTGTGCGATGTCAATCTTGAATTGGTTGACAGCTTTGTTTACCTTGGCAGTTGTATCTCCGCTGGAGGTTGTGTCGATGACGAGATATCACATCGTGTTCACAAAGCGGGTGCAGCGTTTGCTAACCTTCGCCACCTGTGGCGTCGACGCGATGTTTCACTCCATACTAAAGGCCGAGTGTACAACGCAGTGGCGCGTGCTACACTCCTTTATGGCTGCGAAACCTGGTCTATCCGAGCGGAAGATGTCCGTCGGCTTTCTGTTTTTGATACCCGTTGCCTGCGTAGAATTGCTCGCATTCGGTGGCAGCATCGTGTTACAAATATAGATGTCTGCAAGCGGGTGTTAGGACCAGGTGGCCACGGACTGAGAGAAATGCTGATGCTTGCGATGGTTGGGACATGTTTTAAGAATGCCTACTCACCGTTTGCCGTACCGCGCCTTATTCGCAGAGCCTGACAGAAGCTGGGAGAAAAGATCGGGTGGCCAGTCCATGACGTGGCGCGTTGGGATGAAGAAACTCACCGTAGCGCTAGGCTCAGTTGGGAGTATTCGTTTGCCTGGGTGGGGTCCAAAAGCTCCACCTAATAGTTGGCTGGAAACCTTACGCGATATGGCTACAAACCGAAGTCAGTGGCGCCAGTGTATTTTATTATGTGTGTCATAATTTTATATCCGGTATTATTTTACATAGAAAAAACAAAAATCGCATGCAGTGAAACTACAAAAACAAGCTGCTTTTTTGTGCATTTGCTTTTGCGTATTCCGCTTGCCTGCTTTCCCTTTTCCATGCGCTTGCTTATCTGCTTCGTATTGCTTGGCACTTTGTCTGGCTCCAGACTTGTGCTTCATTATGATGATGATGTGAATCCTTTTGTTGATATCATAATTGCATCGTTTACAGCATCCATAGACTGATCTGCGCTAGCTAACAGCAGATCATCCTGCGTCATGTGAAGTAATGTAACCGCTACAATGGGCAGCTAAATTTTTCCTGAAAACGCTCAAGATAATGTAATAGGCCGCAATTTTTCTTAGTGATAAAACTACTGTTTATTTCAGTGATAATCTCACTCGCTCCTTTGGCTTGAGATCTGTTGACCGAATAAGTTGAAAGAGTTTACGCACATTGTAATACAGGACATCTAAATAATTCATATTCTGCAATATAATGGAAAATGTTTGTGACAGATCGGGGAATCATAAGGCTGGGAATATAACCATACATGGAACGACTTCACGCTGAGGCGGTTGAGATAACAAAGGCTGGTAAGAATGCTGTCAATAAGGTGGATGGGGCTGATATCTCCACAATCTGGCGTCCGGTCCTGCAGCGGATAAACATTAACGTGCGTAACCCCTAGTGTGCGCACCGATTACGCAATCGCGCTAATCTGTCAGCAGATGTCATTCACACCTGCCAAGACTAAAACAATTAAGGGATTATACGGCACGTAGGGGTGGTGGTGCGTCAGTTGATATTGAACGCGACTGTCCTTCTTAACGAGCGCAGAACCCACCATGGACTGTGCAGTTCTTAACCAGCTTATGATTGGTCAGGTGAATGCAATTTAAGCTTGATCCCTGTTCGTACTGACACCCTTGGTCTGACGAAGCTTCTGTGTCAGAAGCGAAACGTTACCAATAATTCATATTCTGTTTTTCAAGCTAACCTCATTTTGTGTGGATGTCTGTGATCTCGTATATACCAGCTGCTTATATGAATACCGGGCCTACTATAGGGCCTGTCAGCCGTATCTTCCATTAGCCTTTACTGTTTTATCCAACAATTGTATTGTGTAACGGATGTGCAATCGTGCAGTATTTCTGTGCTGTGAAGCTTACACGATGCTAAACCAATTTGCCACCGGTAGTGAGCTCCATGCAGATATACGCTTGACTTTCACCGCCATTTCTATTTTTCATATCTAGGGCTGGGCAACCTGACAGTGTCTTAACCCACGTGCAGTCTGTGACTGTGGAGTACTTTGCCTGAATCAGGCTTGTGATTTCATACATTGTGTAACGTGAATTTGATACTTTTGTTCCACTTCGGTAACTACTATTGAATGTCTTATATTCTCCCAATTATTTCATTTTTCAGATTTTACGTTCTGTTTAAATCCAGTCAATTTTACCGATGACCCAGAACTCCGAGCGTTTTACAGTAATTTCGAAAAACCATATTCACAATTCTTCAGGTCATTGTTGAGGGAAATATTGGATGTGGCAAATCGACGTTTTTACGTTATTTTGAAAAACTCTCTGAAAATATTGAAGTTTCACAAGAACCGTTCTATTTATGGATGGATGCGAGAGGACATAATCTTTTCGTTCGTTCTGTCATTCGTCGTGATTTATTCTCTTACTAGGAATTGATATATATGGATCCGAAGCGATGGGCCATGCCTTTTCAAGCTCAAATACTTGTCACACTGCTTGATCGAGAGATAAAACCACAGGTTCGCGATGTTTCATATTCTAATCTATTTATCTACGTTGAGTTTCGATTGATTTTTCCACTAGATCTACGTTTACCGTTCTGTTTTTCGTATTGCTTAGTACAGATGCGCAATCGTGCAGTACCTCTGTACCGAGCAGCTAACACATTTCTAATATTTATTTGTCACGGGTACAGAGTTGCACTCTATGGTGAGTTGCAATTAGGAAGTCGACCATTGAGCAGACCGCACTTGCGGTACAAAGACGTTTGCAAAAGAGATATGAAAGCTCTTGGTATTGACCCGGCGAGTTGGGAAAAACTTACTCTTGACCGCTCACATTGGAGGCATTGTGTAAAGCGTCGTCTGCAAGCTGGGGGAGGAGCAGATACAGCTCTTGGTTGCTGAACGCAGATCACGCCACCGGCGTGCAACTGATGCAATACAACCGAGTTCTGACTTTCGTTGCCAGCGCTGCGGGAGAGATTGTTCCTCCCGAATCGGACTGTTTAGTCATTCCAAAAGCTGCAGAACATGAACATTCACGCGATTGTGATGTACATCCACGGTCGACATCGACCGAAGGAGGCCAACAACAACAGAGTTGCATGCGGAAACACCCTGGAGTCTCGTGTAATGTGCTCCTCGTGTCCCTAACAGTAACAGTTCACATCGGTTTCTGGTTGTTTGACGTCATCGGCTGGAAACAATGAGATTAAGTTCATTGAACCTTGTAACTTGAAGAGTGGAAAACAAAGTAAGACCTGGAAGCCAATGTACGTACAACGAACCAACACATCGAGCTATACTGGGTTGTCCTTTGCCCACAAGGAGTTACTCGTACTAGGAAGGTCGATGGATAGAGGTCAGACGAACTCGGTCTCAGCCCACTGACTTGTGGGTAAGTCTCTTTAGCCAAAGGCTTTGGTCGAGAACCCTAATTGTTCTCCTGTCTAGACATGGGCTACCTGACAGTATCCCAGCTCACTTACCACCACGCTGCATACAGCAGGGCGGGTAAGCGAAAACAAGCTACTGCTGGGCCTACTCTAATCATTTTTGTCCCCTCTCCTTCCCCGCTTTTTATTTTTTATCCTCCAGCTTCCAGTATGATAAGCGGCCGATCTGAACCTTTTCAAAGCTTAGCATATCTTAAACCCAAAACTCACTTTACAAAACAGCGCACGTCTACATTCATAGGTGCCATGAATATACGAACGCTACGTCAATCAAGCCAGCAAGCTGCTCTTGCCCTCTCTCTATATATACAACCATGACAGTAAAATATAAATAAATATACAATCGTTCCCAAACAACAGAAACCTTTTAGCAATGCCTACAGATTGATTGACAATCGCAAACACAACAATCAGCTTATTTAATCAAAACTTATTTTGTTGCACTTGCACGTCTTTATCGACTACAAAAGTCTGTTTTGTAACAAATTTCTTCTTTGTTTGCACGGTCTGTTTTTATTTTTCTACAGACAGCCCCAGTCCGACTGGTCGAGCGCTCCGTATATAGTAGTCGCTATTGTTTTGTAGAAAAATTGCACGCAGAGTAAGTATTTGTTTAATTTTTTCACAATTGTCTGCGGTTTTAAATTTAACATTCCTGCTTTGCGAATTGGGCTCCAAACGGTAAATGCCACCTGTTTGCAATTGAGTTGTCGAATTTGGTACATAGCGTTCTAATTGTTACAAACGTGAGTCCATACCAACGAACTTTGACCTAACCGACACGAACGACTGTTGAACTCGTTTCTGACTCTGGAGCATTTCCGCATACAGTGATCCGTTTCAATAAGCGTGGTTTAACATTAGATGTTGACTCATCTTTTCATCTAGCGAACGTCATTAACCCCGTGCTTGAAAATCAATATTGCAAATTTCAACAAACTGCTTCGTTGCCGTTACTTGTAAATTTCTTTCTAAATCACTTCCAGCGGAAACATATCGGTCGCTGATCACAAGGCACTAACCGGCGTATTCAACTGGGCTATCGGACGGAAAGCTCGTCCAATCGATTTAATCGGTAAGCAATGACGCTTAATTTTTATCATCGCTAAGGGTATAGCTGCGTTGGTCACGAATGGCCAGTCGAAAATTTAATTTCACCAAAATGTTAACAAACTATTTCATCTGCATTCTTTTTACTAGAAGCACCTTGTTAAGCAACATGATGAAACCTTCTTGCAATCATCATTGCGTGAGGCGATCAAGTTAGTTTACACGACTTAACTTCCGACAATAATGCGATGCCTAATTTCTCTCTGTTCTTAAAATGCGTCGCATTGAGCCTGTACCTTAACGTTGTGCAATGGTTTGTGTACCTTCATGATCCGTTTAGCTACATTGGGTGGTCTTGGTGCTAGCAGAGCTACTCATACCAGGAAGGTCGATGGATAGAGGTCTTAACCCACTGCCTTGTGGTTCAAGCTTTTTAGCCAAAGGCTCTGGGTGTGGCCTCCTAAGCCAACACCTTACTTCGGTCTCGGACTGCTTATTCGTTTACCAGCCGTAAGAATCATTCAACAGTTGATGCTGCCGCTCTGCTTAAGGATCATATTTCACGTTCTCTTGACAGTAAATCGAAAGCTATACAACTTTGTTTTCTGGATTATGCCAATGCGTTTAACAGTGTTGTACGAAGTTCCTTACTCCGAAAACGATCTCAATGTGGTGTTCCATCAAACATTATTCATTGAATTGCATCCTACTTCGAAGGTCGTTTTCAATATACGGCCGTGGATGGCCAAACCTCCCGTGCGGTACCGATTCCGCGTGGTGTCCGGCAGGGTGCAATACAGTCCCCATTTTTATTTTCTATTTACGTTTCTGATCTTCCTTGTAACCCTTCTGCACTTCCTATTAAATACGCCGACGACGTTGCCGTTGGATTGAACCAAAATAGTCGGGCCGACCAACATGCATTAGAATCAATGATTACAAGCATTGGTCAGCGGTCATCCACACTTGGTTTATCCTTGAATCGTCAAAATGCAGCGAAATGGTATTTAGAAGAAGAAGAAAATGGCTTTATTCGTGTACACGAATTTTCAGCAATACATTAATTTCTCCACAAAATACAAATATGATAAAATGTATAAAGTGCAGCCCAATGAAATGATATTTGAGATAATAAGGTGTCAGGTTACCATATGCTAGACAAATGTGAGGCGAATTAGAAAAATAAAAATTGGAGAATAACTGGAACATCTCAGCGTCATTTAAAAAAATTGTCAAGCGCTTCTTTAACTCCATAACAGCTTTCGACTGATGAACCATGTATCAAGCCAAGTATGGAACAAAAGAGTTTCTAAATTTGTTAGTTCTCGAATAATAACTTCGGGTGGAGGAAAAAGATTCACAAGAAGCAAGGCTTTTGTTCAGTGGATGTGAACTATCAGAAGAAATAGTTGCGATGAACCTGTTGCATTCACGAAAGTGACGATCAATAGTGTCTCGAATGTCATCCGCGGGAATACAACTCAATCTTGAGATGAGCTTAATACTTCTTCTGATCATCATAGAATGACATTTGGCGCACCTTTATGAATTGACTTGTTACATGTTTGGTCCAGCTAAGATTGTCAGATACTGTTACACCAAGATACTTGAAGCTGTAACATCTTTCGAACACAGAGTCGTTAAACGAAACGCGAGGAATTTCATCATGAAGGGCTAAATAACGCTGTCCAGTCATGCTGGAAAATACCATCTCGTTGCATTTTGAGGGATTCAAAGATAAACCAAACGTGGATGACCATTGACCGATGTTCGTAACCACTGATTCTAAAACATGTTGCTCGATCCGAAGATTATGATTCAATGCAACGGCAACGTCATCAGCGTATTTAATAGTACGTGTCGAAGGGTCACAAGGAAGATCAGAAATGTAAAGGGAAAATAAAAATGGGGACAATATTGCACCCTGAATGACACCACGCGGAATCGATATTTCACAGGAGGTTTTTCCATTCACAACTGTATATTGGAGACGACCCTCAAAGTAGGATGCAACCCGATAAAAGATATTTCTTGTAACGCAACGGTCAAATAATTTTTGCAATAAAGAGTTTCTTATAACACTGTTGAAAGCATTTGTATAATCCAGAAAACAAATTTGCACGGCTTTTGATTAACTATCTAGAGAACGTGTGATATAATCCGTAAGCAACAGCATCAACTGTTCGATTTTTACGGCAAGCGAACTGAGAAGCATCCTGTACATGAGAGCTGGATGCCATTCTTCGTAGTACAATGCTTTCAAACGCTTTAAGCAACTGCGAGGTGCACGCGATCGGGCGGTATTTAACAGGATCTTTTTTGGGATCGGGGTTATACAGACAGATTTCCAGCAATCAGGCATAATTGCTCTTTCCATGCAACGATCGAAAATGGATGTGATGGGGGATGAAAGTTTTCTAGCACATTCCTTTAGTACAATGGGCGAGAGTTTGTCTGGTCCTGCAGCCTTAAAACGTGAGACAGCTGAAAGTGCTCAAAAGACCTCGGATACGTTAGTCAAGGGTGAATTGGAAAACGAGGATGGGGGTAAAATAAAGTTCTGTGCACAGACATCATCGGTTATGCAGAGCACAAAAGATTCGTTCAAGGAATTAATATCCAAAATAAATGGGGATTTCTTGTAATACATTCCGCAAATTTGTTTAGGCGCACGCCATAGGTGACGATTGTCTTTCGTTCCAAGAAACGTATTCGTGTAAGGCTTTACAAGACGTCGAATTTCGAACTTGATTAACTGAGAAAGATGCGCAACAGTCTTACGATCATGTGTTTTAAAGGCTTTCTCTTTTAATCTTCTTAGGCGCTTTACGAGGGCAGAGGAAAAACGATGAGTATTTACAAAAATAGTTTCTTTTGACAACAGATTTCAAAACAAAAATTACGATAGGATGTCAGAACATCACATTCTATGGAGACATCATTTTTATGAAAAATATTGAAATCAGTGGTAGAGAGCATGTCCTTCAGGGCTGAAATTTTGTCAGGTTGACAAGCTCTAGAAGTCACCTTTTTGCCATTACTGCGGGTGAGATGTCTATGCCCAGTGCTTCCATAAATTTCACCACGTATAATAACAATGTTCTCGTTTATCTTTTCAGTATACCTTCGCGCTAGCCCCTCTGTGTGTATGGACAGGATGCGTACTCGCAAACGCGCTGGTGAAGACCTAATACCACTGGTACTGCACCGTAATCGAATCTATGATTTTATGTGCTACTTTGTTACAATACCTATAATGTTCTAATGTAGTGTTCTGCTCACATCCCCAATCTACACACCACAACCATTATCAAGTGGAGACAGTAAGTTTAGATTCAGTGAGTCTTGAAACAGTGGTAAACGAAGTGATGTGTTGCTCACATCCCCCAAAATTACATTCCACTACCGGTTTCTGGCTGTTTGCCGTCATCAGTTGGAGACAGTAAGATTAGGTTCAGTGAGTGGTAAACGAAGTTATACTCGAATACCTCTGTTAAGTAGGTTTTTAC
This sequence comes from Atriophallophorus winterbourni, assembly GCA_013407085.1. Taxonomy (NCBI): domain Eukaryota; kingdom Metazoa; phylum Platyhelminthes; class Trematoda; order Plagiorchiida; family Microphallidae; genus Atriophallophorus; species Atriophallophorus winterbourni. The sequence goes on along the minus strand of JACCGJ010021806.1, from coordinate 10,338 downwards.
AGAGAACCACAATCTTCACAAAGTGTTATGATGGATGGATCATCCATGTTGCAGCAGAGACAGTCGTTGCGTTCTATCAATCTATGCGCTGTACTTAACCCAACAGCCAGGAAAACAGAACAAGACCGGGATGAAACGTTGATCGGGAGTCCAAGCACTCAGTTTGCGTTTCAACCGTCGACATGATTTGTATTTATATGACAACAACAGATGAACGTGTAAAGGTACACCATAATCGTGGGAAAGTGCATAGTCGGAACGACGGGAGTTGGTTGTCATGAGCAAGTAAGACAATTTGAATTTAGTGGAGATGGGGTTTGTTGCCAAGGTGCAAAATGGCTTACGAACATTGGTCGATCAGGTAATCCGGCTTGTTTTATTCATTAAGTGGGTGCCCTTATAACACAAAGGGTGAAGACCAATTTAGTGTGTGAAATTAAAGTATAACTATGTTTACCAATTTACAACTGGGATCACAGAAACTACGTTTACTGTCTCCACCCGATGACGGCAAACCGCTAGAAACACAGTTTGTTGGTTGTTATAAACAGGGAGGGGTGTGAGCAACACTATTACATGGGGTGCAATTTGAAGCGCCCGACTCGGGGTCACTGTACACATTGAACAGTTGCATTGGAGTATAAACTTTGTTCTTTTCACCACGAAGACAATTTGGTTCATTTGAATGAATACCATACGAGAACTGTTTAAGAGATTCTGTGATTTATCAAACGCGGGTAACCTATTGAAACCACATCGCAGAGCATGTGAATATTCAATCTTTCTCGGAACCAAACGAGGTAGCTAAATCACTCATCCATCGTGACCCTGGGAAATATTCGTTCACATCATTCGGATAAACGATCATTGAATATTTACCACCATTATGGCTTCACATAAACCTTTCTTTGTTTCCGTTTCCAGGAATATGTGCAAGCGTTACACGATTTGTATGAAGCGTGGCTCGTTGAACAACGCTTCGGCCCTTTACCGGCTCCGATCCTTGTGAGTGCATCCCTTCTGACATTTCTTTTGAAATCGGGTAAAATCGCGGTAAAAAGAAGTTGTAATTACTTGATCAGCATTATCGTCACTAAGCTCGGTTGTGTTGAAAATATGCCAGACTGTTCACTTGTAGTTATCACGTGAACGGTCAGCTGCTATTTGTAAGCCAAATGAACATTGAGTCTGAAAGCTGAATTGCACTGCTAACCAGATTCCAAGAGGCGTTAAATATGTTTCTGCTGGTGCGTTTGAGCGTGTTGTTGGTTTTCTTCTGTCCATTTCGTGTTTCAGATTACTGTTATTTCTTGGCCTCCTTCGGTCGATGATGACCATGGTTGTACAACATAGGTGCATGATGGTTTAATGCTCAGCAGCATTTAAAATGACTACACAGTTCGATTCGGGAGTGACAATGTCTTCCGCTAGGCTCGCAGCGATAGACAGTACTAGGCCGATTGGCGTCCATTGCACGCCGACGGCGTGATCTCCGTTCAGCAGCTAAGATCTGTATCTGCTGTTCCCCAGATTGTGCGTGGCGCTTTAAACAGTGTCTCCGTTCTCGTCCTAAAGACAGAGCAAAGCAAATACCAAAAAGCGTGGCAGCAAGAACACACCCTTGTTTGACGCCTCGACAAATTTCAAATGCTTCTGAACTGCAACAGTTAAAGTGGACTAAGCCCTTTATGCCAGAATGGAACGAAGGAGTTTGAACTGCCTATCAGATTAAGCATTTTGCTGACGTTAATTTGCCTTTCGTTATTTCCATCTGCTCTGAGAAGCCATAAGTCTTCATCTGTCGGCATAATTCTGAACTTCAATAACGCTGATCAGTAGTTATCTCAGAAGCTTCCGCCTAGAGCTTTTTTCGTACCATATGTGGAAAAAGCGACTCGATGTAAGCAGTTTTTAAGCGAATCCCAGTGTTTAGAGGCTGAATCTGGTGAATTAAACAGTGAGATTCGGGAGGAAGAATCTCTCGTGCAGCAAGCAGTTCGCGCTTTTAATAAATAGTCATTCAAGTTCGGTTCGCATTCATTGTGTTTATATTTCCATCACAGATAATCGATTGTGACGCTTCTTTACCTCAAATGCTGGCTGAGTACCGCGCGCGACAAACAGAGGTGATGTGTGGGGTCCCGTTGGAATGAGTAAATAACTTTTAACCATCTGCTAAGCGCTTTCCTTGCTTTTTCCAGAGCTTTTGTATTTGCTTTTATACTTTACTCGATGTCGACTTTTAAATAAATATTGCATGATTTGTTCACGTGTGGGTGTGAAATCGTAAGTTTGGGGTCAGCTAAACGCCGTACAGTCACCGCCTGAAATATTGTAAAATTTCTCAAGTTCACAGGAATATAGCAATATTTATGCTCCCGCAAGTAGCTCACATCCGTTCATAAATCAACTTGACAATACTATTCACGCAAGCAGATTATGCCTATGGCAGAGCCCACCGAGAAGGGATGCAATTTGTTTCCACTGGTCACTCACTCGGAGTACTACCACACGTTGCTCTGTTTCCTGGGTGAATCGCAGTCCATCCCTCTACATACTCGAGCTTTCCATTTCTGAGGTTTGTTGTACCCCATGACTCTAATAGCTTTATAAACTGATTGACACACTAATTGAGAGATTTATCTAAACCCGGAAGGAATAGTGACAAGAAATTCGTTCATCAAAGATCAATGTGTATAAAACCATGAATATCAATCGACAGACTTTCCATTTGGGATGTCCAGGTAGTCCAAACAAACCAGCGCGGCGGCCTGTTCTGCATGTTTTCGGGATTTGCATCTGAGAGGGATGCGGAATGTTGATTAATCTCATCAGTGGTGCGCAATTGCGTATGATTCACAAGTAATTTTAAAAAGGAATGTCGTGGCTGGGGCGCTTACTGCATGACAAAAAATACTATTTGCTATGAGTTCCCCGGAATCCTAAACAGTTGCATTAGTTGTAAATTATATTCATCATCAGGGACAGCATTACACCGGTAGGATGTACCGGCATAACCACGAAAAAATTAAAATCCTAGAGGACGGCGAACAGAGTGGGACAGCTATTGAATCTGTAAAATAGCAAGCACAAGTAAGTCTTCCTTGCTGTCGTCGCAGCCTTATCATGACGCGACGGTTTATGTACCTCCATAAACCATACGGGGCGGTGCTCTACAGACAACTTCAGATCCACTCATACTAGTAAAAATAGAGGTGAGATGAATGGTCTCAAGCTAATCCGGTGCCTTGTGGGTGAGGATTACCAGTCAGTCTTTAGCCTGGAACGCTAATTGTTCTCCTGTCTAGACTTGGCAGTATACCATCCCGCAAACAACTGTAACTACGAAAACCGACTTTAGGGTGCATCGGCCATCGCCTTACCTGTTACATACGGTATGGATACTGCTGGTCCTACTGTTTCTGGCCCTTCCCATTACAGTTCTCCATTTTGCAATCCCATGGGAATATGAGTAAGTACATTACCTCCAAAATCACCATTATCTTGACTGCAAGGCGCATTCCTAAAGCGCTATGCTAATGTGGTCCACTGTAAGGCATTTCCATATATGCAGGGGAACCGGTCTAAACACAATATACTCGATTCATTGATTCATTCCACGTTTCTGAGCGTAAACAATCCATTCAACTGTAAAATGAGCAACGATTTGAGTTCGCTGTCAAGTTAGAAATGATGGAGATGGTTATGTGACCCGCGATTATACAGTCATTGAACGAAATCCTCGACGTTTTCAATTTGACAAATTCAGAACGCAAAACGTACCCGCACAGATTTTCAAATTTCACCGCATTCACCGTGACGGTGGAATAGAACAATCGAGTTTCGGGGCATTCCTTCTAAAGAAAAACGCAAATATAACAGAGAGTGTGTGGAAATCATTGTAAATCAAACGCCATCCTCAAATAATCCATACCGTGTCAAACTTTGGTGCCTCCAGTTTGTGCTGTCGGCAGTGAGTGATGAGGATGTGTTTGGGTGTTTTCACAGGATTCGGCCAGAATTTACGCTCAAATGGTACGCTTTTTCTCACGGTGTGTGTTGATTCTTCTGTACCACCGGATGGGCTTTTACTACGAGGTCGTTTCAAAGCAATGTCACTAAAATCGCTCATGTTGATATCGGAATTCCTTCGAAGTTTCACATTAGTTCTGCGTTGCATCTCACAGTGATACTCCGCCTCCAAGCCCCACACGGAACTGAAATGTTTCAAGGTTAACCGTGTCGTTACTGATTAAAAGCAAGCAGCCACTATATGAATTAAGCACTTCGAGTTGCACGTTGAAGACATGCGAAATTAGAAGACCTACCAAAGATCTTTGATGTCTCGGGCGGCCAAAGTGTCGAGGAATAATGGTGTGTCACCTTCCATGTGCAGCATTTGTTGTATGCAGTACTTTGTGCCCTGTACGTGATGTCCGAACCGTAGAGCCTGTTGGAAATCAATGATCAAAATCAACGGACATAAGGGTGTGCAATCATGACAGCGTTTTAAACTCATCAGCCATCGGTTTAAATAGCTGGATGCAAAAACGTGGATCTCGCTGACGTTTCGTTATATCTATCTGCGCCTGGGAACCATCATCAGGGGCAGCACGTACCGAGTGCTTAACTCCCATACAACCATGACAGGGCAAAAGTTGTAAAAAGATGGGGAAGGGTGAGATATAAGAACTAGTGAATTTATAAAGCATGCGGCACAGACGCACTGTGATGAAGTGCGTACACCAGGAATAAAACGTGTATATTCAAGCACACATGCATTCAATGGTCATACTGCACATCGCCGGGATCCGAGCTTATGAATTCTCGAGATTACATATGAACAGATGGCATGCGTGTGGATTAACGTAGCACAGTCCTTTGCTCGGACGACAGCTAAACACTAATATCATGCTTGTTGAAGGGGATGGACCGATATATAAAAAAATCTCGATGGGTAAGGTGATACAGTTCGCAAGATGGAAACCACAGACAGTGTAACGCTGATTATAACAGCGGAGCAAAAAATAGCGTAAGCACGTAAAATAATATGTCCGTAGAGTGATCTGTCTCAATTGTTCACAACAGACTCGGGAGTCTGAATTGTAATAAACAGTGAACAGATACATATGGAAGGCAAACGTGTTTTACCAAGCACCGAACCGACCTGTACTACTTTATGAATGTGAAACGTTAGCGCTCAGATTACAGAATGTATGATTTTTAGAAGTCTTCGGCCATTTCTGCTTTTCGATAATCTTGGATGTCTAGCATAGTGACTGGTTATTTAACAATGCCGTCCAGACGCGAAGCAACGGAATAACTATGCTGCCCGCTCACATCCAATGACGAAGGCTGCACTGGTTTAGCCATGTCCTTCGAAAGAGAGACTCAGAGATCACGAAACTTGTCCTTGACCATAAACCCACTCGTACTTGGCTCTCAACTGGGACTACGTACCGTCTACGACTTTGAAGGGTGGGAACGCGATTAGATAACGATCTCACCTACGATCGACTCGCGTGATCCCAGATATGAATGATGCCGGTTAATCCACCAGAGGAGCCAGCCGCACAAACACAATGGAATCATCGCGAACGAATTCATTTAAAAAAATCTCGAAGCAATCACACTTACAATTGACAGGTACTCCCTTATAACATCATGCAGAAGTGGTGAGGGTTGTTGGGCAGAAAAAATCGAAGGATTCCACATGGCAGCGCGTGCGATCATCACCCCACTTGCACCTGTTTGCAAGCGAAAGAATTCGGTGTCATCATGTAGACGAATGGTATCACATGAGCCTCCACTGGAAAGGGAACAACGGAAGTGAAACAGAGCCGGCTTGGCGCCGAAACAAAAACCATGCGAGTCAATTACTTGGCGATCACGGGGATGGAAAGCCGCTCAGCAATCGCTCGAATCACCTCGTCGTGGTTCCGATCATGTGGGCGTTCACTTGGATAGCGTCCGTGGACAGTCAACGCAGCGACCCCAGTGGATTGAATCAATTGGACCAAGGTCAAAGTGTCTTCCAACTGTGCGGTAATTAATAGTTGAACCGTTGGATTATTCACGCGTGTTTGTTAAATTGCAATCATTCCACAATAATTGCCTTCGTCGAATTATTGGGATAAAATGGCCAGAAAAGATAAGGAATCAAGACCTGTGGCAGATTGCTGCTGAGGACCCGATCGCCCAGCAGATCAGAAGAAGAAAGTGAAGATGGGTTGGGCACACCTTGCGGAAACCTTATGATGACATCACGCGTCAGGCTCTGGTATGGAACCCAATCGGGAAGAGACGGGTCGGACGCCCAAGGCTATCTTGGAAGCGCTCGTGTGAAGAGGAAATCCGCAAGTGTGGACTCAACTGGAACGACATCAAACTGGCTGCTATGGACAGACCAAAGTGGAGACAAGTTGCCGAGGCCCTATGTTCCTCCAGGAACTCAAGGGATTAAGTCAAGTCAAGTCAAGATAAAATTTGATCATACAAATAGAAACGTTAAAGGAGAAATGGTTTTGTCGACATGGGCGATGCTTTACTACGTGTTAACGCCACGAATGTGCGATTGTGCTGAGCAGCTAAATTTAATTGCCATCGGTAGTGAGCTGCATGCGGAAACACGTTGGAGTCTCACTGCCATTTCCCTTACTTCTAGCTGTCTAGACCTGGGCAACCTGACAGTAACTTTACCCGCGTACAGTCCTTGACTGTGCGGCAGTTTGCCCTGATCAGACTTTTATTTTCCTATATACATACGTGTCAACACCGGAATGCTGTTTGACATCGATGCGATTGTGTTGAGGATACATTTTTAAGATATAACATAGCATGAATAGTAGTAGTAGTAACAATTGCATTATTAATAAAACTGCTAGATGCACAAGCTGCGTCAAATTGCACCGGTAAAGGCTTGACCGGTTGGAAGTGGTGAGGTGCAAATTTCGAAAAAAAACAATGAAGTCAAGCGAATCTTCAATCTATTGCCAACACAACGATTATTTAATCACAATAAATTAAGAATAACACAGCTATCTGAGATTATGCGCTGCATGAAAGAATGTTTTCAGGAGCTAAACGTGTTTGGATTAAAACATGTTTTGACTTATCAGGAATAGAACACCAAGGAAACTTTATGTATGCACAAGCCTGATACAACCAGTGCTGTACAGTCATAGACCGCACGTGCGCCAAGATACTGACAGGTTGTCCAGCACTAGACAAACGTGGGAGCTACGATAGCGATGACAGTGAGATTCCAGCGTGTTTCCGCACGCAGCTTATTACCGATGGAAAATCAATTTAGCATGGCGTTAGCTGCACAGGATGTAAGTGCTGCACGATTGTACATCCATGCGAAAAGGAAGTTCACGCAAGCCCTGAATGATCGAACATAAGAGTATATCGGATCATAGCATCACTCACTTTCGGAAGTATCCGTATCTTACAAGTAACTGGAATTCGGAGGGATTTCGTTAAACCGGTAAGAATCTGCAAACGATGAAAACCAAATCAAAAACATGAATCATTAAATGCTTCATTTAAATTATGTAAAAAATAACAAGCCTGACCCACACACAGTGCCGAACACATCGACTGTACGTGCGCTAAAATGCTCTTAGGTTCACCAGAAAGAGACTGATATGAGAAAGAAAAATAGAAACGACAGTGACATTCCAGCGTGATTTCATATGCAGTTCGCTACCGATGTCAAGTCAATTTAGCACGAGGACAGCTGCTATTTGCAATGAACAAATCCAGCCTATTGAATCTTCATTACTAGACTAGTAGAACTCATCCCGCAAGGCGGAAAACAGCACATGTTCTCCTAATGAGCGACACTGCCAAATGGCTGAAATAGGTAAGTGACAACACTGGACAGCACGACCATGATACCAACCCGCTAGTTACTGACAAATAGTTAATAGTACAATTTTGAAAAACCAATGCACCTTTGTTATAAATCGCGACCAGCATGCATGCATGTATACATACAAACACATACGTACACACATACATACACACATACGTACACATACATGCATACATATGCACCTTCCCAGTTTGTTTGTGCTTACTCTTCTATAGAAGCCGTAGCTATTTAAGTCCCACCATTCCCCATCTTTGAGGATTTTAATTTTTCATGGTTGTATGGCAGTTAAGCATTCGGTACGTGCTACCGGTGTAATGCTGTCTTTGATGATGATGATGATGACATATGCATACTAAACATAGTTGGGAAAATAACTGCGTTCCATCCAGTGGTTGAAATCATATCACCTAAACCGTTTCGTCCTAATGAAACCAAAGATGAACATCGGTCACATGAGCCACAAGGCACGAAAAACAATGAATCCAAAAATGCAGTTAAAATCAGCGAGATTGTCTCGCATTAAATTATGGAGATTACGGTGTTCGTCATAGTGACATGAAGCTGGAACAAAGTTCATGGCATGAAAAGAACGTTGCACCAAGAGATTCTCAACACAGCAAGAACATTAGTATGATTTCGGAGGAAAGCTTATAACTTGCAAATCCCCAGACGCGTTGGATAGAAAAATGCCTCCTGTCAAACGAACAATTCATCTATCGAGTAAAAATTATTGTATCACAAAAATATCAGTCAACCATTAGGAAAACCCACCTCTTTGACCTTTTCCGGTTGAGTGAGCAATGCAACACCCATCCCTCCCTGAAATGAATGGGGAACTTATAAGGATCCAGGTAGCTGAGTACAAATCAAAAGTATGAGGTTTCTAATGTATGTGTTACATCACAAGCTTGGTTCCACGCAAAGTGGATCACAGTTATTGACTGCGTGTGGGTTTCCTTGGCTTAGGCGCATATTTTTGGCTTCCTTTCGAGGAAGTCGGCCATGAATATACGTCACAAGCATAGGAGGATACCATGTTCAAAAGCGTTTCACATGATTCGGGAGGAGCGAAATTTCCAACAGCATTCACAGCTATAGTCATTGTTGTCTATTAGCGACCAAAGGAGTTGATGGAAGTGAGTAATGATGACTGCATCGTAGCCAAGCGGTAGGCCACGGATCAGCACACCCGTAATTTGGCTTGCGCTCTCGAATGGCTCACGCTGAAAAGTTAACCATCACATCGCATGTGCAGGTAAATAACGTGTGTTCTCTCACTAAAAGCGTATTTAACCGGTATAGCAGAAGAAATTCCGGAGAGCGTGTGGGCAAGACCGCATCACTGTTTGAAGACATGAGGAACTTCAAAAGCTTCTGATGTGCCACATAAAATGACAGTGATGTTGGCTGCTCAGAATGAAGGTGATGCACATTTTCGCAACATCCGTGAATATGTGATTTCATCCAACCTATTTATAAAAATGGAATTATTTCAAAAGTCCATTCAATGTTGTTGAATTGATACCAAATTACGCCACCAGCATTTGAAAAATGAAAGAAGCTGGATGGGGAAGATATCTCAATAATCTGCAGCGGATTAGCATTAACATGCGTAATTTCTAAAGTGCATACGGATTGTGGAAGCAGTCTGATCAACGACGCTGTTCGCACCTGCACACAAAATAAACAATTAAGAGATTAACACAGTATGTAGCGGGTGGATCTGTATGCCTTGATTTCGCCAGTCTATCTTAGATAACTTAGGGTTGGTCAAGGAAATGACATTTAAAGTTGAACCCTGTTCGTACTGGCACCCTTGGTCTAACAAAGTTTCTGTGTCAGAAGCGAAACGTTACCAAAAATCTGCCTCAACCGATTCATTACAAACTCTCTTCTCGTGAATATGAATTCCCGATTGGTCTCAAATATATTCAAATACCTTATTTCACGTTTTGTTTAGCCAATTGGCTGACCACCAGGCTTGTGACTCCACACATTGCAACATGACCGAAAGCTAATAGTAACAAACAACGTTAATTAGCATGACAAAATTCGCACTGACCTTGATAGAGTAAGCCTTTGGACAACCCATATTCACATCAATGGCCACCACATCATCTTGTCTGGATCAATGAGAAACAGCTTACACAACCACTTACAACATCTGGCCACACTTGATTGCGCGTTCAGCTGAAGCGGTACCCTTTAGTATGCGATTAATACGATGCGGAAATACGAACCAGCTGAACGATCACACGGCCTTTTTCTTCCACCGAGGTTCGAAAAACCACTGTGCCATCAGGCATAATGTAATCAATCGTGTCTAATTCATCTGCCGTTTAACGAATTTCAACGTACCATTCACGACACGCTTCGATCGCAATATCCGCTGATCAACAATCTCCTGTGAAAAGTAAAAAGATCAATCGAAAACGTCAGAAAATGATGATAAAGTATAC
>JACCGJ010021802.1:0-15678 GCA_013407085.1 Atriophallophorus winterbourni | reverse complement strand
CTCTCTGCTTCACGTCGGAAAGAGAGCGAGACGTCACCTTCTCTAGTGAAACAAAAGCGACCCCTACTTTTCAAAAACAAGCAATGGCGAACAGTAGACATCCCGGATGAGCTGTATCCAGAATGTGAATGTAAACTTGGTAAACTGTCGATGCAACATTCTGAATCGCAACCGTTTACGGCTTCTGGTAGTCAACAGAATATCAATCAAGTCATGACAACCACGGTGCATGTGCAACCTACTGAGTCTTCTGTGATATCCCCTCCTGTTTTCATGGTGACTGACTCTCAGTCAGACAATATAAACCGCCAGGCAAAATCCGTGCTTGCGAATGATTTCTCCAACGACAGTTGTACGCCCCTAAGCAATGACATTGAAAATGTTGATTTAAAACAGAGTAACACACGTGAATATTTAACAATCAGTGGAGCTGGATGGCGAAGACCCTCAAAGATGTTACAGAGTCAACAAAAAAGCGATTTTTCTCCTTGCCATCGTAAAACCAAAAGTTTGACATTAACCTCGATTTGTGGACAGGAATTGGAATATTTTCAACGGTATAATGCGAATCCTGAATCCGTCTCCAAATCACCTGGCAGTCGTAAGATGTCCAGACCATCGTCCGGTAAGATTATGCCTCCTCAACCGATTAGACGCAGAAGGACACTGAAGAATTTGGAAACCGCAAAGTATCGCGTTCTAGCGGCTGAATTAGCACATCGTATGATACTGGAGCGAGGTCAAAACTTAATGGGGAACGGAAGCATGAATAATTTTGGAGAACTTTATTCTAATAATCTAAAGCATATCGATGCTGCTGCCACTGTTCTTTCTGTTGCTCAAAATTGGTCAAGAAGCGTTTCACCGTTGAAATCGCAACCACGTGCTTATCACAAGTCAGATATTTTGCTAGCGGAAGCAGTGAATGAGACGGCAGCTGTCACAATCGCTCCGGTCGAATCTCGTTTGCTCAACCGACTACAAGTTCCCATGACAAGCTCGAGTCTTCGTCGGAAGTCACCAGAGAGAAGCCCACGACGTTCGCTCTTTTCTCCAGCAAGTGTGAGTAATCTCCTATTACCGCACGATTCAAATCAAGACTCGACGGAAGCTCACCGAATTAGCTCAGGTTCGATCAATACATTATCACTGAAAGTGAATAACACCAGACGAGGATCGTCATTTAAAAACATTTTCCGTTCATACACTCCAAAACTTGCTTCGAAATCCAAACACAGTCCTGTGCATCAATTCTGTGAAACGGATAGTTTAACTCGTTCCAAGTGACAGCTTCGCTACTGCTCAACCCACCATCAATCATTGTATAATAGAACAATACCATGTGTCATTTGATAAATATACGTTGCTCATATATCTCATTTTAAAGATTACATAGAATATTCAAGGATTTATGGGTAAAAATTCGAAATCTTTGCGACATCAAAGAATTACGGTTCGAATAAACTACAAAAATAGTAGCAAATATCGAGTATAAAAAATTTACAGTTTACAAATCACGTTCGTTTTTGTAAAGATACAAATCTGCTTGAATGGTAGCTTACACGGAGAGTCTAACTAATGTGGAGCTAAGATGCCACACACTATAAATTTGGTGCCACCAACCAACATCTGAACTTGAAATGAATAGGAGTCGGATTTTTTCGTGTGTGACGTTCCGACAACACTTGAAATAAGTGACTTAGTAAGTGTAATTCAATAGATAATAAAATCACTGCGTGCCCGCCGTTAGGTGAAGTCACATAGACCTATACGTCGGCATTTATACTTGGTTCGGAAGATTAAGAATATTCCTCATCAACTTTGTCATTCTGGTTGAAATATTATCTCAAGTGGTAAAGTCTTTCCACGGCCATCGAGCCCACGCCTATACCACAGGCCTTACCGCTGGACGAAGGTGGATATTAATTATCCACGGGAAAATTTACCGACGAGAATATTTCGAATATTTTTTTCTATTTGTATTTTGGCAAATAACAGTGTTTTTCGTCTTTCCCGGAAAATAAAGTGATTGTAGCAGGATTGTACACATACGAAGTAAATATGGTGCTCGTAGTTTTCAGAAAAACAACCGGTCATTCAAAATGTTTGCATATCTATCAAACATGGGTGTTTTTCCTTTATTTTTGAATGTGATAGATGAAACAGGTATTTTACGGTATGCCAATTTGGTTAAATATTAAAGTAGAGTGCAAAAACGCACATTTTTTCTTACCCCCACTAAAATGTTTCACGAAATGTTTCATCAATGTTGAGTCAAATATATACATAAAAGCAACAAATATATTTATCCTTCCTTATTCGATTTCGAATAATTTTAACAGTATGGATCAAAATCGTAACTGTAAAATTAAATCTACGTTTTAATGAACTGATGTTTTCATCCGTTGATATACCTCGAAACTAGGACGTTGTAAACCATTCTTTCGAAATTTCTAGCCGATGCAACGTCTCAATTAGTTGCTTTAGCAGTGCAAAGCGGTTAGAATTTACCTGGGTTTGCGCCCTAGACTCACCACAGAGTGTCTACAGGCCCCGACTGGCAATTTTGTTATGTGCCCCTTAGCAGTTTTGTTGGTGTATATCGGAATGTGTACAAACTTAAATTGGGTACCGATATTTCTCAGGAAAAATTAAATCCTGGCGGCATGTCCAAGTGGTAATACTAATATCAAAATATCTTTTCCGGTAACCATACGGACCAGGTATGAAAAATAAGATGAACAATAATAATTTGAGAGGTCGCTTTTCAATTTGTCGAATAATTTCGAAAAGGCTGCTGATAGTTTTTTCAATCACGCATAGATACATCCACATCAAAAACAAAATTGTGTACACTTACTCATTATATTTTCTCTGAAATCTCTTATTTTGCGAAATGATGCAATTCAACCATTTAGAAATTTGTTTAACTATGATTGGGAAACCTTTGGTAAATACCGTAGCCTTGGTGAAGTTTGTGAACACGGATTCTTTGGCTAACTATACATTATCGTTCGTTGAACCGACGCAACGGTATCTTTCTAACCTTTGTTCTATGTGATTTAAGTATTTGTCTGGTGTATCAGCCTTATTTAATGTTAGTACACACGATACATGATATCAATTCCATCTCACAGTAAGACGCGGTAGGTTTGCTCCTATTCAATATTCAATAATTTATGTTGATCAAAAGCACTTGGCTCCATAATTAACCTGGTATAGTAAATATTCGTTCATGAAAAATAAATAACACATAATCATGTAATGACACGCATAGTCAAGTTGAATACTTACCATAAGTTGATATGCAAGTGTAGTGTTAAATCGTCATGCAAAATGTCGCGTCGAAATTTAAAATGATTGATTCGGTGATGGAAGAGGTAACAATTGTTTTAGGGAGAACATCTCAAGGAAACTGGCATGTACAGAATAAATATATCGGCGATGGATAATACGGGAATGGAGAATTCGTAATGTCACCGAGTGGTTACGTGTATGTTATGACTCACGCTATTTGAATAATTGATTTAATTGATGATGTGGATTATGGCACTCAGTATAACACCGCTCCGAAGGCTTGTTTGAAGGGCCTCAGCTTTTTCCTCTTGCGTTTGTATCTGAAAACCCCTAATGAGTTTTGTTGCGCGATGGCATATTCTATCAAGCAATAATATGACATAATGTGACCAGTGAGTCCAAGCTTGCGATGCATGTGGACAACGTTTTAGGATAGACTTCTTTGGAAATCCGTCGCAGCATACCGAGAAGCTTTTAAGCACACTGTTCTTCAAGCTGCCGCATACCCAGACTCCAAGATCCCTTTACAACTCGGGCTGGCTCAAAATCGACTGTTCCAAGTGATATTGGTACCTGAATGGCTTACCGATTTGCAGCATCTTGTATTTTTAATAATTAAATCGTAGATTATTCCTCGCCAACAATTCACGGAGAGCATCTAAATCACTTTGCAGTTGTACACAATCCATAGTCGATTTGATCCGAGTCCAAATTTTAATATCGTCAACAAAGAGAATCAGGAGAGCGTCTCTGGTAGGTCGATAATGTAAACCGAGAAAAGTACAGGTCCGAGAACGACACCTTGTGGTACGCCACTAAAGGCATCACTGACTCGTGGATGTACCCCATTGATTCCCAAAATTGCATTGCGTTTAGTGAGGTAGGTTCCAAAGCCATACGAATAGCTGTCCGCTGATACCCATCTGCTGCAGCTTTTGCATTTGTCGAAAGTGACCAATTTGGTCAAAAACTCTAGACATATCTAGATAATAAGCGTGAACGCTAGCTTCTTCTTAAACTGTCTGTGCCCAGTCGTTTAACATAGCTAGCAAGTTTGTCAGGCACGAAGGAGATTTAAGAATACTACGTCTGCGCATTCGTGATAGAAACACGTTAACTGCGATATCGCGTATCTGTTTTATATTTCAATTCCAAGGGCATAAATTTCAACTTTTTTTTATTCTGCGGCCAAAGGACTAATATTCTTTAAATTAGGAACTATTTTTTATGAATATATGGTGGTAGATAGTATAGATTTAATCGCGTAAAGAAGTAGCAATTTGCAACGGGTTTAGGACGGAAAATGTAATAATTAATAGCGATCTACGTTTGATTTTGATCTATTGAAACATATAAAAGAATGATCTAATTCTCGGAATATCGGAAAAGCCCTTCTATATATGCATATATCCATGTACACGTCTGCCTGTTTCCACTAAATGTTGTCCAATTAATGGAAATATTTTTATTTCACTTTCATGCTGATAACAAGGTGATTGCCATTAGTCCACTAATTGTCAAATTATTGATTGTGTTACACATTGCACCGTAAACGAATTTAATCGATCAATTTTCACGAAGCATATCTTCTGTTTCGTGCTAGGCACACATTTTTCGATCGATTGATTTTGAAGCGAAGATTTTGTTTACTTTGCAAACGTGGCGGATTTGTTTTGACATGGCAAATGCAACTAGGAAGGATAACCTTAAAACTATCACGTATTCCGTTTCAGTTGACACGTTTTATTGATATTGTACAACCTGTAGTATATACTGAAAGTGCATCCAAAATGGAGGGCATTATTTTGTGAAACTATCACTGAAACGGCCGTTGCATCGCATGTGGGCTACGTCATATACGCATTCCAAATCGGTTATGGCAAGTTTGTACGCATTCATTGTAAACAGTGAATGTTTTGCGACGAGCATTTTTGTCGATTCTTAACGCAGCGTTATCGTGGTTTCATTGAATACGATCATTAAGATTCAAGATTCAAGAATTTATGGTCGCTTTACAATTATCATAGCATAGTAAATATTCGTTCATGAAGAAGAAATAACACATAATCATGTTATGTTACGAATAGTCCGTTGAATACCTACCAAAATCAATACGCAGATGTCGTCACATCGTTATGCAGCAACTAAGTGTCCAAATATGCTATACCGGCATGGGATCCTTGGTTGAAAAAAGATATTCTGCTATTAGAAACTCCACAGCGCAGAGCGACAAAACTCGTCCTGGGACTATCAAATTATCCATACGAAACAGGACTTAAATTATTGAATTTGCATCCGGCTGAATACAGACGGAAACGAGGAGCACTTATATTCATTTGGACAGTGCTTAATCAAACAAATCATCCTTGCGGTCATTTGTTTCATCTTTCCCATAACACACATCTGCAAGGTCACCAATTAAAACTTTACCAACAGCATAGCAGGTTGAACTGCCGCAAATATGCATTTTCCGTTCGCAATGTGCAACTGTGGAACAGTTTACCTACTCATGTGGTACAATCTGGAACTGTTGAAGTTTTCAAAAAATTACTAGATATCCACATGGAAAAGTATGTTTTTTATGTTTGACAATAATCTAACAATATTTTGATATTTTTTACCATCCGACCCGATGTACATTTTTGTGGGTCTTGTAAAGCATAGCTTTTCACCTGCATATGATCTATGAATAAATCTATGAATAAATTTCGAATGAAAGTTTCGACTCTGGGAGCGGTAACAATAGTTTCGGAGAGGGCATTCCGAAGGAAACAGACACGTACAGAATAAAAATATCGATGATAGCTAATAAAGGTAATGAGTAATTTAGAGTGTCCCTTAGTGGCTGTGTGTATAGTGTGACTCACGGTATTCGAATAAATGTTTGAAGGATGATACGGGGTATGAAATATTTTGTATGTAAGTACCACATCACTCCGAAGGCTTCTTTGTAGGAGGGTGGGAAAACTCAGTTTTTGCAATCGTTCCTCGTACATAAGTTTCCGGGAAACTTTTACGAGTTTGTTTGCACGATGTTATATTTTATCCAGCAATAACATATTCCTTTTTAACCACGGAGTCCAAGCTTGTGATGCATGCTCCATGATTGGGATTTTTATTTAAACTTTACTGACACGAACATGTTAATTGAACTTGATAACATTTTGGAAGCCAATTTAATTGTGTTTGAGTTGTGTTGAGACATTTAAATCATGTTCCTTCTGCCCCTACATGATGTTAGCGAAGAGCACGAAACAGGTTGTAGTGCGTGATTGTGTGTGCTGAAAATTCATGAAATACACATTTTTGTTCAAGCCAATGCGCTTAACGAAATCCATTTGTGTTCACTTGACATTGAACATGAATGTCATGCCCGACTGAGCCAAATGTGGCGTCAAAGTTCAAAAGTTGTTTGCCAATGTTTCAAGTTTATAGTTAGCTATTCGTTGAGTGAAAACAGAACAATTCCACTTGCGGGATGTGGGATGGATTTGCACACAAATATTAATATGAGTTGTAAAATTCCTTCCGATAAACATTTTTGGAGAGTTACGTTTAAGTCCATCAATTAATAGAGATTAACTTAACCGAGCATAAGAGCTAAAATAAAGTTGAACTTAAACACGGTAATCCATGCCAGTAACGTTTTATTGGTTGAAGAGTATAGCACCGGGTGTAAGCTACCGGAATATCGCACAGTCCATGTTCTTGATTGCTCGACTCCGTCGTTAATTTATTCACAAATGAACTGGAGTTCAGTTACATGAGGGAAAATTCATCGCTTCTGAAATTTATTATTTAAGTGCGCTAGCAATCAACATTTTGCGTTGTGTAAGCCGAAAAGTTGTGGCACAACGCTTATTTGTGATTTGTTTCTCCTGCTCCACAAAAGTTGTTTTCCCTGTAACATTCAACAAATGATTCAAATAAAATTTAAATTATAGAGCAAAGTGGAGTCAATCTGCCAATGATTTTCGAAACAATTTTTCCATGTATCGATTTATTAATGTGAAATCTCTTTAGAAATCAACGCACGAATTGCGTGTGCTTCAAACGGACATCGATCAAAATATACACGGAAAAAGTTTTAGACACGATTGAACTTCCGTTATGTAGCGACCAATAAATGGATTCAAGATTCAAGATTCAAGAATTTATGATATAAAAAGCTTGTAGCTGTAAAACACCATAGGATATTTGTATCTAAAAACGTTGAGGCGTTGAGAAGACCGACACTTCTTGTAGTTAAAAAATGTCATGGAATGAGGGAAAAATATTCGGTAGGATAAATGTCGTGTGAAGATGCTCAATTAAGTTATATAAACGGAATGTGTGGTGGAATTACTACGCATTAATATATCCAATTTGTTCCTGAAAATCCTTTCACTAGATGATTGTACAACATCTGATCGTAGGGATTTCCATAAGAAACAAACGCGCACCGAATAGAAGAACAGGCGACAGTTCCGATGAGAACGTGGAATATCAAATGCCAGTGGGTGAGTACGTGTGGTAAGGCTTGACCGGAGGCGAAATAGGTGCCACAGCGGATGGATCTTTGAGTTCATTATTTTATAAGTTAGGATTAGATCCAATCGACCCCGTCTGCGAGACAGTGTATCCAAATTTTCGCCCCGTTTTCAATAAACGCTACATTTGAGAATTTCTGTTAAATTCAAAGAAACGAAATTTGTCCTGTCAAAATGGACAACTTGGTTGACTTGGGAATAAATTAGGTACTGCCCTTTTCATTCAATAAAGCTGAAGATCTAAATGTCCTTCATTGACCTTGTTTATCATTTTGTTTAGATAAAAACCATGTCATCATTGCTATGATGTTTGAAGCAAGCCGTAAAAACCAAATATTACATACATAACTATGCTTTATTGTGGATTCGTTTTTATTATTATCCATTACATTACAGAAATATTTGCGAAAATTTAGCATTCTAAATTGTAAAAGGTTTCTTATAAATGTGGGTCTCCAGGGCAGAAAATAAGTACTGAAGTCATTTAATATGGAGACATCATCATGCAAACACTTATGCGAAAACTTTATGTATTTTCATCAACACCCCATCAACAAACATGACGCTGACTGCAACTGGATTTTTAATGAAACTCATTCTCAAGCTCAGTAATCATATCTTACATCTTCTCGGATGAATCTCAAAAAGACGTAGTCCATGTTGCTCGTTCACTCGCATCCGCTTAACGTGACTATGCTCAAATCGAATAGGAAGCCCATGCCATTAACCTTACCGACAAGAAATTTCACGAAATGCTGCTCGATTGACGTTTTACATCGTTCACGATTCAAAAGTTGCTTCTTGCAATATTCGGCTCGAAGAAGGGTATTCCGGGATATACCGCCAATCGTATACATAGTTCGGCCAAAATGCTTCTGAACTATTACTTCGAGCTCAAAAAGCTGAGAGCTTCTCAGCTGCCTCCGAAACGCATCAGAAACATCCGAGAGACTCCATTGTTGCTCATCAACCAGAAGTGAACTCGGTATACAAAGATGCTCTCCCTGCCCTACCAGTGACTGATGGGAAAGTTCGAGAAGCAACGTCTCAAAACTATTCGATTTGATGTGTCCTGCGTTTTCAAAGTACACCATTGTTGCGGAACAGACTACAAGAAGACCTCGAGCAATTCGCACAAATGAAGCATTCTCTCTCGCATGTGAATAGATGCCTCCTGGTTGCTAATCGGATTGCCTTTCCGAACTCTATGCATCACTTGGAAATGCAGTTCCACAGTAGTCATCCCGGAATTAATCGCATCGAAGCAATCTATCGAAATTACACATATTAGCTCAATATAGATGAAGAGTTGGGGAACCTGTATCTTTTCTACTCAAAATGTGCGCTGGCATCAAATTACAGTTCGAAACGATCCTCTACTCATGGAGCGTTCCAGAATCGCCATTGTCGCAAGTCCAAGGGGACTTCAACGGAACTATCAACGACCTACGCTTTCTGATTGCTTTCAATATTCTCAGCTAATTGTCTGAAACCCGCAATCGCAAGACAGAGAGAACATTTTTTAAGATTTAAATGTCCCAAAACGTAATTGATCGACAATTGCACAATTTAACTCAAATAACTTCATCGAATTCTGCAATAAAAACTGCGTCGACCACCTCATATCTCCGTCTTGTCATCCGCAAGCAGAAAGATTATCATTATCATTATCATTTAGTACTCACGCTCTATATACCTCCATCTTTGTCTTTACAGTCAACTTGTTGCCCATATACAAGAGTTATAACCGGGAGAAGATGTCAGCTGCTCTGTCAATCCGCTTATCAATCTCCGTGTCTAGCGAAAGGTTATCCGCAATGGTTGAGCCAAGATATGTAAAATGATGTAATGGTTCAAACTGACAGTTATCAACAGTGATGATGGGACACGATAGGTTTCTTGAACGAAGACTTTTGTTTGCTCGTGCCGATTTTTAACCCAAAGTCTTTATATATTACATCAGTGTCTATAGCTGCTCATGGGAGTGAGCAATATCGGCTGCGTGTAGAGAGACGGAATTGTCGAAAGGTCTTCAGTTGCGTACCTATGAGGATCGTTTTGATAAATTGGTTATTTTACCATTACGGTATCGACGCAGACGCTTCGGCCACCTTGTCGCCCGCCAAATTCTTCGGGGAATTTTACAAGGAATCTTCTTTCTGGCAGACGATCAGAGAAATCATGGTCATACTCTCAAGTTAAAAAATCGGAAACGCTGTAACTTCTGGTGAAATTCACATGACAACGAGTGGAATACGCAAGATGCTGTGTTGTTGGACTCAAAGGTGAACGTGAGGTGTATTTGTATTCCTGTCAGTTTGGTGGACAATGGTAAACCGATCTGGTTTACTCTGAGACATCTTCTCTTGGTGGATCCTTCGTTACGTAGCAGTCAGTCATAAAGCTCACGGGGAAATTGCTTGGACAACGTTGATCGTATTTAGTATTTTAGTCTTAAATGAAGTTCAGAAATTTTATTTTGTAACAAAAAGGTTAATACTAGGAATATATTATTGACGTTAATGGTAATCACTGTAAACATGAGAATATATTCGTCATTGAATATCTATCTGATACAAAATATGATAAACAATTCAATCACTTTTGAGGGTCTTGAACCACTGGCGTAACTTTGTTCCTCGAATGTACAAACTTGCAGCTACTTAATAGGTATAGATAGCAAATGGCACTGGCCGAAAGAATGTGAAAGAGCGTTTATAACCTGAGCAAGTTCTCTAATCTCATCTTTTACTAACAAACCATGACGCGAGATGCCTAATGGTCATATTTGCTGATGTATCTGATTTTGGAAGAAGTGTGGTCCTTTTAAGTGTTTATTCGAATCGTTTAGAAAAGGCATTGACAGTAGCTCAGAAAAACAGGCCAAAAAAGTAAAGGGCGAAGGCCATTATTTTTGCAAGATAATTTAGGACCGAAAATTCACATTTCTCACCGATGATAAGCAATCGCAAGCTATTTTGCAGACAAGTCTACACACCAACTCACAGCTAACCAACTCAAAAGATGGTCACTGCCATTGTTCGGTTTGATTTTACCATCAACTACAAACTAATCGTTTCGGCCATGATAAGCCCTTGTCTCGACTTATCAGTCGAGAGTCAGACAGTCACAGATATATAACACCAACCAGATTGTGATGTCATATTTATCAACTAGATGACCGAATGACGTGAAACTGGATATTCCATCATTATGAGGCGAAAATCACTTATATTTAACAACAAATTCCTGATGCTTAGTAACCACACAGTGATTCCATTGACTCTGGTGTAGGGTGCAATTACTCAACTACAGAATGCACACCCTGGCAGGCCATGTATAAAACCTTTAGCGCAAAAATACGCGTACTGGCTAAATATTGACAGTTGAGTTCAAAATCTGGTTGCAAAAGATATCAAACTGCTTTCAGAATTATCAATTCAGTTATGGCCACAACCCAACTCGAATAAAAATCGATAGATGAGGAATAAAATGCCGATGGGCTCCTGGAATCATATTAAACGCCTGTGCACTGTCACGTATTGCGCTAGCATAAGGGGTCGCTGTAATGACATGACCAATTAATCATGACCTAGAACGAGATTCACAAGCTCTCTCAGTACAATCTGATAATAAATATAATCAAACCACCTTGTTGCTTCAAAAGCGAAAAAACTGACCATCGGTGCGAAAAGTGATTCGGAAGTATCCGATTTTAGTTGATACACCAATCCTCATTTTTCAGTCAGGAGACTTGTGACCAATCCCGTACACCATTCATTCAACTCATTTTTTATCCAAATTTCAAAAAAATTACGTTCAGTGCGTTATGAGTTGTTTGCGTGTAACTTGGGTGATAACAAAACAGTTATAGGAGATTTATGTTATGAAATATAGTAAATTGTGATTCTTTGTGAAGATGAAGTATCATTATTCTGCTATTTCGAACTCAGTTTTTTTGTTATGCCTCGCTAAATAGACTCCATAATAACGGTATTGATGAATCACATTCTCTGGAATAGTTGTTGCGATGTGAAGCTTGGAACTAGAAATTAGATTACCTAGTTGATCAATCACGTTGCCATGGTACTGCAAAATGATTCGGTACACGATAAGCGTCAATTTTTCTGAGAATTTGCTCTGCCAGACGATGTGCAGTCTACACGTTTAACAACATTAGCTCGTGTTTTAATTCTGAAATGTTGCTAATGAACAGTCGAATCATTATTACTCGAACTCCCAAATATTTGATATATTTTATGATCGTAAAAGTGATTTAACTGGAATCAGTTCGGATTATGTTTTGCGAATTTCCGCTCGTTGTGTGATATTAAGTAACCATAGTTTCAATGTGCAACATCGTTGGACAAGTAATAGAACTTATTCTGGTTCTCCTTTGAATTTCATGTTTCTCGATCACAAATCTTGAATCATAAAAATTCATTTCGGTTTTCAGAATGATGGTCTCCGTGCAGCCATAGAAATATAATTTATAAATAACTGAATCAAACATCCCCCGCACTTACACACCACAATCGGCTTCTGGCGGTTTGCCGTCATCAAGTGGAATAAAATCGAGTTCAGTGAATCTGTTTCGTTATATTTTGGGCTTTCAATTCCGGATTTGTTGCTCATCAGGAATCTTGCGCAAAGTTAACTTTCTATGGTAAAAATCGATTTACATAGAATAAAGCAAATCTCTGCAAAACAATCACGCAGCACAACAAGTTTTGACTTCTAGGACGCATATCTCATCGTAAATTCTTGGCCTCCTTACGTGTTTCTGCGTTTCCGAATACCACTGTCTTAAATCACAGATTTAAAGTAACACTAGATAACAAAATCGATTAATAGAATTTTCTGATTGATTTTCGTGCAGAAAATAAAACTTTAGTTTCTGACATAAATAATGATAATGCCAAGTGACCTATGAAAATTTTCGTCAAACGCGGACCGCAAATGATCGATGGAAAAATGTCGAAAATTTGTTTATGCAAATCTCCTACAACGGTGTTCTTGCAAAATTTTTGATATAGCAATTTTAATTGCAGTTTTTTGGAAAACATAATTGATTTTTCCCTGCATTTATCTAATGCACTCCAATACTGTGCGTTGTTTACACAAATATAAAAAATCACAAAAATTTGACATTTTAGAGCCACGCTTAATCGATTCTTCCACACTCGCTTCTAATTAATTTATTGATTTCATACTACTTTCGTGGACACCCTACAAGTGCCTCTGATAGCTACTTTAGGAGCAAGTTGATTCTAGATCCAACGAAAAAACACGCTTACAAATAGTCTATATTTAATTTGAACTCACCGAGATATTCGATAGCTATACTAAAAAGGATAGATGTTTTCAGAATGAAGGACCGGTTGAGCAGAGCACTTCAGCCACTGATTCCCGAAGGAAAATCGGGTCTACTGTTTTAACTTAATCTGCCGTACTATTCTTCCTATTTTCCGATCACTAATATTTTCATCGAATACACCAGCGATATGCATCGATAAAGTTGTACGAGGCACATTTATCCATGACAGTGAAGGTTAATTCGTCCTTTTACATTTTCAATCGTGTTGTATCGTGTTTCAACACTTTACCGATTTTCAATCGTTTCCATTACATTAATGACCGTATGTCATGTTTACCTATGTTAGCAAACTCCAACTGTTTCCCACTAAATCGATAGGGTACATTATAATCGTATGTGTCACGTTCCAACACTTTACAGATTTCTCTTGGTTTTCGATACATACATCACATACATTCTGAGTTCTGACAACCCACTTGTTTTGAGGGACAAGTTTGCACTTTTAATGTGTTGATCTGTTGTCCTATAAAGACATAGCAATGTCCATGCCAAAACACATAGGAGATTGCACGCTTGACTTGTGCTCAAAACGTTCATTACGACTTTGTTCTGTTTTCTTACATTTTAAGTTAAGAACAACTCATCAATTGATAGAACAAAACGACTGTCATATCTAATTCATCCTTCTCTCGTTATAACAGATTGATAAATAAAATCTATCAATATCTAATCAACTACAACTTGAGTACTACTTGTGAGTACAAACAGCCCGAAACCGGACTTGGGGTGTGTGTGTGACAGCAATGCATGCAAATGAGCATCTTTTATCACATCTATAAATATTCTCGTCCTGCTAAAATCTGCTTATCGATTGGAGTCAACAAATTTGAAATAGATCGATATGTGACCAAATAACAGATATAGACATCAACAAATTATAAACTTTACAAATATTGTGAAACGAACAAAGAAGAAATTCATATACATGCTATCGATGTCCGTCCTGGTTCAAATCATCTGGTCATTCGATTGTAATATAATTTTTTTGAACAAACCTCCATGTCTAATCACAAATAGTTCATCGCATTCCACAGAAAATAGCGCCAAAGGTTCTACAGGATACGATTATTTGCTTCGTCGCGCGGACTTAATTGTCGTTCGAACTAATCGCATTAGGAAAACGAGGACGACAAGATAATATCCACTTGATTCGGGTAACGAAAAACATTCTCCCCGCGCTTAATTGATTCAACACACAACTAAAGTGCGAATCATTCAGACGAAACGACGTTTAGCCGTGGAGAAAATGGTATACAAATTAAGTGAAAAAAAGATTAGAATATTAATTATTCATAGTCAATTATCCACTTTTCACTTGATCTTTGAAGTGATAATATGTAAGATTTTTCAATCGACTGATGATGATATTCCAGATCCAGAAGAATATTCCAACATCGGAATATACTATTGATTGTAACTGTAGAATATATCGATCAAGCCTGTAACATTCCATGATTAGACATCCTTATTTTAAAAGGATCAATAAAAACTGTGGAGTTTTTCAATTTGTTTTTAACATTAGGGAAAGGTATATAAAACAAATTTTAAATAGATAATCAAGCGTTAACCATTTAAAATGCAATCCGACAAACATATTGAAATTCGGAAACAGCGTAAGCTGTATATTACTTTGCTGGTGTAGTAGATTCAACGCCCGAGACTGTGCCTTGATGAAAAATTTCATCTTTGATGTTAAACATGATTCTTATTGCTTGTTGTTATGATTAAAACAGACGTTGGCAAATGTCAGCATCATTTTAAGAATGAGATAAAATTGTAGGCAAAAATGTCCACGAATTGACGGGTGAATAATTTAGACAAACACACTTTACAAACATTTTTGCTCGAAGAATCTACTCTTTAGAATCTGTGTACTCGCCAACCTATATTGTAGATAATCGTTGAATTTTTACGACAATTATCAGTTGGTCCAATGTCATGCATGATATGATTGGACAGACCGCGGTGAAGTTCATATCGATTAATCGTTAACGTTTCACAGTTGTCTACTTCTGAAAACTTTTCACGGCCAAACGTTTTGAATTTTAATAAAGCAACATATGTATTGTTCTGTATTTTACACGTCTAAATTTATGCATGCCTAATGTGGGCCTCGACATGAGTTCGGGAAACACAAAATGTAGATAAAATGCAAGCCCCAAACTTTAATTTGTGTCTGTGCATGTACAATTTTCAGAATAGATATATTTTCACGCTTCTCTGTTTCTTTTCGGCTAAATTTTCTGTGCCATACTGGTTCATTTTCTAGGGAGTGTTGCATAAATACAGGCTGTGTTAACGTGGGCTTTAAAGAGCTGGACGTGGTTGTAAAACCAAAATTGACTTCGATGATGTTGTTGTTGGCCTCCGTCGGTCAATGTCGACCATGGATGTACATCACATCGCATGAATGATAAAACAGTCCGACTCGGGAGAGCAATTCTCTCCCGCAGCGCGTGCAACGCTAGTCAGAAC
>JACCGJ010021801.1:0-10780 GCA_013407085.1 Atriophallophorus winterbourni | reverse complement strand
TTCTTCGTCATATCAAAAGTGGTGCCCGGTCACCTAATCTCCAGGGAAGGTATTTAAGATAAGATATTTAAATGTGTGCAACGACTCTTGACTATGGTACAAGTAGCAAAGGTCGAAGGACATTCATTTACATGGGAAACGAGTTTTGGTTCGAGAAACAATCAAATAATGACAATATTAATTGGAGATGTAGTAAGTTTGTCACACACAAGTGTAGAGCGAGATTAGTTACATTTAACGATGATATCGTACGAAATTTCGCACTTCAGAATCATGAGTGCAACAAAGAAATAGTTTTGGCGAAGAATGCGGTGGCTAAAATGAAGGAAAATGTTAGAAATTAATGCAACCCCTCTGCCTCACGGAGTTCGGCCTGTCATTAGGCCCTCTAATGGCATTACCTCAATAAGTGCTATCTCACGGACACTCAACAGGCATCAAAACATTATAAGAAGGAAAGACCCAAGATGCACCCTCCCGTCCCTCCCAAGTGACGCCATGTTTGATGTTCCAGTTATATACAGAGATTTCTTGCTGTATGATTCTAAAGACCATAGTGACGATGCAAGATTTTTTTATCTTCGGTGATCGAAGCCTGGTTGGTGCATTTACTTTACTTTTACTTTTGTGCGACTATTTCCTCCTGGAGGATGAGTCGGCTTCAATGAAGATTCTTGGGAATTTGTGTACAAAGCGGCGTCCCCAGCACCACTCGGTTGGTGCACTGTCTCTTTAGCAAGATGTGATTTGATGATAGGGCGTTCAAGGTTGTACCTTCGCTTTTCTACCAGGCTGGCATCATGCATTACAGTCTTTTCTTGCCAACATCCCACCATGTAGACATTTCTTAACGGTTTGCGAAAGGATTGTCGACAGCATACGGCCTCAGTTTTTCAAGCAAGTGCTGGGGTTCATATCGAACAGAAGAAGAAGTATGCTGAGATATCCGTCAGGACATCTCGAGCAATTCAGCGATACTCAACTACGGAAAGATTGATGTTCTTAAAATCAATTGCATATCCCTCCTGCTAAATAAATTCATTTAAACGTATTCTGCATTTTTCAGAAGTTATCAAACTGGGGATGAAGTGTCTGAGGATCAAGTGTCAGTAAACGCCAACCTACCCGATTTGGTTTCGTATTTACAGCAGGATTCAATCAATCAATCCACCATACGAAACACAACCATCACACTCACTTTTGGATGTTTCCACGGGAGAAAGTCACTTTGGATATCGTAGAAGCATTTCCCGTATTTTTCCAACGCTTCCTCGAACAGATTACCCTCACTGACAGACCACGACTCCATTTCATCCAGCTTGACCACAGGTTGCCCATTTGGGCAGAGATGACGCAACGCATTGACCACGTTATAGTCGGCTGCGTGGAGCGTGTCCAGCGCCAATTGCAAGGTGACATCACGAGCCGCGCAGGCCGCGGACAAGGAAAGACTGGGCTGACGAAGGCTGGTCACCGGGTAATACGCGCGAGCCAGGGTGCCCAGCGAACGAGTGAGCAGAAGATATTGATTGATTTCGGTGGGAGAAAGGGTGGAGTTGGGATGCCATCGAAGTTCCTCGCGAGGGACTGAGTCATCGTACAGGTGCTCTGTGAAGAAATAAAAAAAGATTGATAAAAACACAAGAGAAAGTAGGCGTAATGTAATAGTGTCCCTGATGATGGTATGGTATGAAAGCACAAGCCTGGGTCCAGGCAAAGTGCCACACAGTCAGAGACTGCACGTGGGCTGAGATACTGTCAGGTTGCCCAGGCCTAGACTGACCATTAATAAGTATGTATGTATGAAGGCACAAGCCTGATCTAGGCAAAGTGCTGTACAGTCAGAGACTGCACGTGGGCTAAGATACTGTCAGGTTGCCCAGGCCTCGACAGATATGAGAAAGAAAATAGAAATGGTAGTGAGACTCCAGCTTGTTTCAGCATGCAGCTCAACACCGATGGCCAATCAATTTAGCACGGTGTTAGCCACATCATCATCATCATCAAAGACAGCAATACACCGGTAGCACGTACCGAATGCTTAACTGCCCAGCACATAAGTACTGTACGATTGCACATCCGTGCCATTAATAAGTAGACTGTGGCACACTAACGAATAAGTATGAATCTAAGCTGATTGTACTGTAAAACACATGACCCAAACACATCAGGCAGTCATTTCGGTTGCATCGCTGCCAATCAGTTACCTTGCTTCGCAGGATCAAACTCCGGCACATCCGCTTGGTACTCAGAACCCTGACGAATGGTTCCACGATCAGCCTGCAACGTCTTCTGAACCGGATCATACACGAATTGGAAAAAGAACGCGTCCTCCTTCGAAAGATAGACGGAACACGATTCATTATCGGTGTGCAAGGAAACCGAACATTTCCCACGGATGTGAGTGGCGGGAAGTGTTTCAAGTTGACGGGAGAGGAACAACTCCCGGTGGCGAATTTGTCTCAGGGAATCGCGTTGTGCAAGATCGGATGATAGGGTGAGTTTTTCTGTGAACGATGAGAATTAAACGAAACTTTGGCTTACCTTGATGTTTGTCCGCAAGTTCTATGAGGTTCTGGGACAAATCTCTGCGTCGATAGAAACAAACAACCTTGGCTTCCACAGCACCTGTGGACGTCTGTTTGAAGGGAGGGGAAAGAGATGAAGTAAAAACAGCGGCAAGTAACTTTTGTGAATGTATGCGATGATTTTTCGGCGAGTTCTAAGGCAGATGACACGTCTCCAGAGGCTCAAAAAGATGGTTGTGCTATCAATCACAACATGCTCATTATCATGAAAGCAGAACTACTTCAATAAGGCGTAGGTATCAGATTACAAAAGGTTGTCATGGCCGGGAGTGGCAGTGGGGATAAGCTCCCACTGTGTATAAAATGCTGCCTTGCGGGATACCCGATCACCGGAAAGGCTTCGGGAGAAAACCTCAGGGAAAAATCTGGAACAGAGTCTCATAGACGGTTAGTTGGTGCACACCAACTCTTTCTGACAACTCCCTGCTGCCTTGCAGGTCGCACTTGGTTGTACAAAGGCTTGAGAAGTTGACTCGAACAAACGCCGTGTGGTGCTGGGGACGCCGCTTTGTACCCAAATTTACAAGACTCCTCATTGAAGCCGACTCATCCTCCAGGAGGAGATAATCGCACAAAAGTAAGACCATGAAATAGGAAACAGGCAAGTTCCCACACAGTCATTAACTGCATGTGAGCTGAAACACTATCAGGATGCCCACGAAACTGTAGGGTGTTATTGGCAGCTGAATCCAAGGATTTTTGATTGAAGATGTCCGTCAGGTTAATCTTAAGCGCCTGATTTACTGGGCTGGTATCTAACGATGCCGATCGACTTATATCCGTTCACGGCTTATGTCCAACGACAGTATGGTATATGATATGAAAGCACAAGCCTGATCCAGGCAAAGTGACGCACAGTCAGAGACTGCACGTGGGCTACGATACTGTCAGGTTGCCCGGGTCTAGACAGATATAAGGGGGAAATAGAAATGATAGTGAGACTCCAGCGTGTTTCAGCATGCAGCTCATTACTTTGGCCAATCAATTTTGCACGATGTTAGCCGCACGATTGCACCTCCAACGACAGTGGTTTAACCGCGCCCTTCAAGGGACAGACTAAGCGTTCACGAAACCCGTTGGTGACCTTAAACCTGCGAGTATTTACCAAAGACGTCGAAGCGATTAAGTAAAAACCTAGCTGTCAACTATCAAAGAGGATGTAGATGCTGTGGGACTGCGTAACGTATACGGCGTTCCAAGGTGAGAACGTAACATGATTACAATCAGTAACGATCTCGCTTGCGATAAAGGCGCGTGGGACCTCGAGATTCAGGACATCAATGAAGCTATGAAAAGTAAAATAAAAGTAAGTCGACTGCTGCTCCTTACTTACGTTCATCAATTTAACATGGAGCTACCAATACAAATTACTGGACTATTACACACAGGGCTTATTCACATCATAATCAGAGACAGTATTACACCGGTATCGTGCACCGAACGTATGTATGCATGTATGGAATCATAATCCTGATCCAAGCAGTGCCGCACAGTCAAGGACTGCATGTGGGCTAAGATACCTTCAAGTTGCCCAGGCCTAGACAGACCGAACGCTTGAATGCTTTATCACGTACAATCAACAAGCCCAAAGAAAAACGCGCATTCACGTGATTTGACATTGCAGAGGCTTACCTTGTTTAATTCTTCTATCTTCCGGATCTGGTAGGGGGCTGATGCAGAAACTTCGAAATAGACGAAGTCTATTGAGAACGATAAAAGAAAGGATGGCATTAATACGGTATTCGAGAGGATTAATATTAGTACATCGATCAACGATACTAGCATCGATTACGACACAAATAGCAGAAACAAAACGGAACATGCTTGCTTTAATCGAATGTAAAGTTAGGTGACAGTATATATTATATATATTAAACTTCAAATCACAAGTCTGTATCCAGGGAAAGTGCAGCATAGTGAGAAAATACACCCTGGAAAAGATACTGTCAGGTCGTCAACGCCTAGACCGATACAAGGGAGAACGGCCATGAGACTCAAGCGTCGGCAAATTGTTAAGATGAATGGATGTAGTAGTAGAGAGTGTCGTTGCGTGCGAATCAATGGTGCGAATCGATGTGTTTTTGTTCGCCCAACACTCAGAAAAGCAGAACAAAGCCGGAATGGAACGTATGAGAAGTCCGATGTGTTGATTATGGACACAGATCATATTTATAGGACAGCAACAAATTCAAAATATGAAAGTGCAGATTAGACCCGAAGAAAGTGAGTGGCTGAGGTCGAAAAAGCAAACCAAAATAA
The DNA here is from genome assembly GCA_013407085.1 of Atriophallophorus winterbourni. NCBI lineage: Eukaryota > Metazoa > Platyhelminthes > Trematoda > Plagiorchiida > Microphallidae > Atriophallophorus > Atriophallophorus winterbourni. The sequence goes on along the minus strand of JACCGJ010021801.1, from coordinate 5,933 downwards.
TTCACACGTAAGTGAGTGTCCAGCGGTGCCTATGCGAGTTCATTTCCAGCGTTTAGCATGGTCCACCCAACAGAACCAATATACGCAATTCGACCGTTGCAAACAGTGCAGAGGGATAAGGCTCAAAAAGAAAAACGCATGCTTTCGCCCCACGAATCCGTTGACAACAAAAAAATGTTATAGGTCAGTTTAATACACTTGACCAGTTGACCCATTTTCACTACAGGAATCCATAGACAGCGAACCGTTCATTAGAGGTCAACATAATTTTGACCTCAATGTGTTCGCCATTTGACCTCTAGATTGATTGATTCGCAAGGAGGTGAAATCATGCAGCGTGTGTCCTGCAGAGGTGACACGGCGCTAAATAAATAATGAATATTAGGCTTAACCCAGTCTAGGCTCAAAGTTGTTTCAAATTATGTGGTGCTCGGCTAAATTCTAGACTCGTGATTTTATTCATACATTGATTGCCATTTGAGATAACTTGAAAACCATTACTCCAGGGAGTTAACTGACATAATTTTGGGTCTGCTGCTTTTTCCACAACCAGTGTGATGAGGAACGTTCTAATTTAGATGCTAAGGCTATCTTAGACCGACTATTAAGTATCGTACATCATTTGCATTGGCTTGTACCTTAAAGTGCAAAGTTGCACTGCAGGATTTGATAGACGAACCGCGCTATCCTCAAAAATGGTTCCAAAGGTTGTCATCGCCGGGGTGGCAGTGGGGATAAGCTCCCACTGTTTATAAAATGCTCCCATATGGCATGCGTCTCAAATAGCCTCTGACAACCAAGTCCAGCTTCTGGCCTGCACGAGTGGCTCTCCGAGCCCGGCGGAACTGCTTCTACCAACAGGAGAAGGGGCGAGGGCGAGTGACTGGCGCCTGAAAACCAGTTTGCTTCGGGCAGATGTAGCTCGTTAGCCTGGGAGGGCATTTCATCTAAGGGAAGGAAAACCCTGATTTTAAACCTCCGCTGCCTTTGCGATACCCGATCGCGGGAAAGGCTTCGGGAGAAAACCCTGAGGAAAAACCTGGAACAGAGTCTCGTAGACCACCTCTTTCTGGCAACTCCCTGCTGCCTTGCAGGTCGCACTTGGTTGTGCAAAGGCTAGAGAAGCTGACTCGAACAAACGCCGAGTGGTGCTGGGAACGCCGCTTTGTACCCAAATTCCCAAGAACCTTCTTTGAAGCCGACTCATCCTCCAGGAGGAGATAGTTGCACAAAAGTAAAGTAAAAGTAAGTATTGCGAATGGAAATCACCGACTTTCTGACGCCTTTTTTGTTTGCCAACCCAAACTCGGAACAGCTGTGTTGTAAGAGTGACCAGCCGCTATCACTGCACAAGCAGATGAAGGCTTTGACCGATAAACTAGCTACAGTTGTGGCGAATCGCCCCCACGATTGGAATCCAGATAAAAATTTTGTTGTGTCTTCATACTTTTGAAACTATCGCTCACAATCACTTCAGTAGTGGCCTTGTTCTAGGTATATTCTTGGAGTGTTGGGTTAATAAGGTATGTTTTAAAGTGAGGTGATGAGAAAATATTGTTATGATACATGATAGTAAAAATCGTAAGGAAGCTGCCGTGCTAACGTCGCTCTCCTCATTTACAAAACTTGCATGAATGCGTGGTGGATTTGAGTTGTAGCCGACTAACGCCGATGTGTCCGTGTCCAATCATTTATAAATTTAGTAGCTTTTTAGGCCCACTCTTCAACATCTTCGGATTTTATCGTAACATGGTTGTAGGCCAGTGTAGCACTCGGAACTCGTTTCTGATGTAATGCTGTCCACGAAGGTGATAAAGACAAAGGAAGGATTCTTTCAACGTAATATAACGCAGGCCAATGAATCATCTAAACATAACTTGAAACTTATACATGTATTAAACCACCCGTGTACAATCAAACTACCATACGCAGTCGGAGCTACTTTAAAGTTCAGAAATAGCCGAGAAAACTTGAAACACAGGTATTAAATGCTGATTAGTTGGAGTTCGCCAAACTTTCATAAGCTGCGGACGTTTTGTCACCAAAGTGGATGACATATTCGCCGTAACTTCTTGGGAAGCGAAACAGTCTTGAATTTCAACACGTTGATACCGTATTTTCTTGGTTTTCTGTCTCGTTTGTCATACGATCGTTGTAAAAACGTTAACTCATTAAGCCATTGCTACCGTCCAATCGATTGCATTGTTGAAAATTATTTTGTAGGCAGATGAACGGTAGCTTTATACCTATAAAATACTGTCTGTTATTTACACGGAACAATGACAATGCCTTGGAAATCAGTCGTCTTTGTTCAACGTTTGGTAGTGCTGCTTTAACTTGATAATTGACGAATCAACTGACTTTCTGGCTCTCGGCACTGTCAATCCGGAGTGCAAACATTCAATACTCTGCTTGCCAATCGACAGAGTCGTTGCACGGATGTGCAATCGTGCAGTAAATTTTGCGGGGTCTCCAAATCCGCCGTGCATAAAATTAATTTTTTCACACGTTGTCCGCTTTTTTAGTTTAATGTTAACGCTATCTGTGGGCCAAATGCATCATTTTTTCGTATCAACAGAGACCCATTTTGGACACGCAATTTTGAACGAATTACAAGATACCGGGAATTGTTGTTAAAATTTTGGTTACTGCGTTTGCTAATAAACGGGATCATATGTGGAAATTATCAATCAAGAGGGACAAAAAATATCGTTCAGTCGTCAAATTGTAAATAGATGTCGTCCATATTTTAAATTTTCTTGGTGAAAGTATTGTAACTGCTGAAAAATTGTGTATACGAATAAAGCCAAATACTTTTTCATTTAGGGTCATGTGCCTACTGAACCGAATACGTTGCCATAATATCAGAAATCGTGCTTATAAAAGGCGTAACTAAATCATTATTTAAGATTATTATTTCTTAAAGAACTTAACATTGTCGCCGTGGACATCTCAATTATTTTCATCGTTACAATTTTATACCATAAGCACCAAAATACAAAAAAGAAACCGTTGCGCAAATATTCTCACGCCACAAATTTTTTTAATAGATAACGAAAAGAAATATTTAAATATTACTAACCTCCGACTCTGTACATGTGATTAGAGGTCATGACTAGCCATAGAATGGAATCAGAAGAGTAACCTTCAAGTAATTTGAATATTCCGCGAATATTTAATTTTCAGTCATGTTGTGTTTGCATTAGAGCAATTTTTTCTTTAAACGCTTTTCTATCAGTATAACTATCACGAAGAAAAAGTGAATAAAGCAGATTTGAATGCACTAGTTTTTTGTTCAGGTAAGCATATAAGCATCCGAAACTGCCGTATATGCTTCGTAATTGGCACAAGATCATGTAGATCAGTTCAGGAAAATTATCATATTCTAAAAGTTAAAAGCTCAGTGTTCCTGTTCCGCGTCAATTGAAAATGATGAAGAGTAGTTATTTGCAACAGTACAACTAAAAATTTTAAAAGAAATGCATATTGTTGTTGTTTTAATGAAAAACTTTTCACAATTTTTGTTTTTATAAATGAAAATGCGGCTAATTCTTTTTCAAAACGAAGGCTACTTAACGAGCATACAAAGACAATGGTAAAATGAACTCAATGAAGCTGACAATATTTTATTTCTCTAGCAGTAATTATGCCCGTTTCCAAATCGGATATTGGAGAGGTGTGTTCAATCCTTTAGCTCGGTATACCGCTTACATTGGTCGAGATTGTAAACTCTTATGTCACCATGAGGTGAAACATAACTATTTTGTCGAACTGGGAATTGGTTCTTTTGTTCATGTGAGATCACCCATGAGCAAACTACTTTTGAGCGAGAATTACACCAATACATGGAATCGGTATTCGTGGTTCATGTTAGAAATCCCCAAATTATGCGAGCGGCGAGCTTCTGTCACATATCTAACTGCAGTATATCTTTCTATTAATATGGTTCTCATGATCGGTTACATTTTCTCAGATAAAGTTAACTACTGCCTCGAAAACATGTTAATAACTTGTCAGATTTTCATGAAAATAATAATAATTTAGATGATCTATTTACTTTTCATCTAACATGCACTTCCAATCCAACTGAAGAGGTCAAGTCAGCTTGCCGTTAAAAAGACTGGAACCTACTTTATAGAAATATAATGATAGAAATGAAGTATCAATTCTTTCTTTCCAATGATATATATTCTATATATTCTAAATTTCGTTTGAAAATAATTGATTTATTTTACGGTAAGGTAGACTTAAAAACGTATAAAACAAACCAAGGTAGAGAAAGAAGATAAGCAAATGAATGAATGGACTGTAGTCGCCATCGACGCTAATGAAATTTTTGCTAGTTTTAGTTCCTATGAACTAATGAGGGAAAATCACCATATTTTGGAGCAAAGAATGAAATCTTGGGAAAACTGAATATTTGTGATAAGGCGAAATCATTCAGCAGATTATTTAGAGTTCGATCAAAAAGCTCAATAAGTAATGTACATTTTATCATTCATGCCGAACTTCTAATTGTGGAGAAATAAAAATTACAGACGATAGTGCTATTTGCGAATAATTCATTTATTATATTAAAACTAAATACAAAAATCTGTTTATAAATTTAACACAAGACCACTTCGTCCAACTAGTGCACTACATTAAGCCAAAGGCCAAACATATAAGTTAGACCACCACGATGCTCAATATTTCAAATTTCGTCTTGGCTTATTCAACATTACTATAGAATTTGGAGACTTCTATTACAATGAAAATATTTTGTTGTTTCACACCGAAAAATTTGGCTCAAAACACACGGTATCAAATAATCGCCCAATTAACCACACTGCAATTATATCTAGATTATCTGAAAATAGTAAGAACAGCTATTTTGAACTACTTATCTCCAAGGATTTTCTCTAGAGCTCAGCAAGGATTCTTGAATAAAAGATCATGCATTACATATCACCTCGAATACCCTGACTATATCACTAATTTCAGTGAAGAAGGTTTGTCAGTCGTATTTTTTCCCCAGATATAACTAAAGCATTTAATTAATCTATTGCTGAAAATTCGTGAACACGAATAAAGTCATTCTTCTTTTTCTTCTATACTGTTTCTCATAAATTATTATTTTCCAAACCAATTATATGGCATAGGAGATAATCTTCTTTCAATGATAACTTCTTTTCTTATTCATCGTACTTACTCTCTTGAACTCAATGGCCACAGACCTCACAGCCTACCGATTTTCAATGGGATAGTTCAAGGTAGCTTATTAGGCCCGATACTATTTAATTTATATATAAATGACGTACATACTATCATATCTCATAGTAAACTCTTCTCACTCGCCGATGAAATGAAAGTCGTTATCACGTTTCCAGCTAATAAAACACAAGCTTACAAAGCTAGACTGAACAGCGATTTAGCTGCACTTGCAAACTTGGCGGCAATCAACGGTCTTACTTTCTCAACAACAAAATCAACTTGAACTTGAACCTGAACCCGTATAGTGAACGCGTGGAACTCACTTCACGCAGCACAATCTTGGCAACTTCAGTAATTGCGTTCAAACATGGGCTGGACGAACGGTGGCAGGAGCTCTTCCCGGAGCATTACCCTTAAGACTAAATCCCTCATTTTTATGATAAAAAAAAACACAAAAATATTCGAAAAATTTTTTAAAACACAAAAAAAAGAGTTTCTTTTTTCATTTTTTGCATTTGTGTAAATAAACTGCTGTCCATCGTCTTTTCATTCGATTGGACATGCAACATGCATAACTCTCTCACCTTTCGGTGATGAGACATCTCCCATCTTCCATTCACAGTTACACACGCCTGTGTTACTTTCGAATCAACCCTGGTAGTGGTGGGTGTTTTCAAGCACACCTCCGAAAGGATCTGGGCACTCGTTTCGACTTGGTCGACTATCGCCCTGTGATACTG
>JACCGJ010021800.1:0-21081 GCA_013407085.1 Atriophallophorus winterbourni | reverse complement strand
ACGCAAAGTGACAGAATCATTAATGCACTCAATTTGTAAGTAAATCGTTGGACATTGGTGCATTAGGGATTAATTCTTCAGATTTAGCTATGCATAACTTGGTCATATCCGAAAATTTTATATAAAGTTTGTATCAATTTTGTAAGGCATTCAGGCAAGTCATATTCCAATTTCAAGCCAATATTCGTTCATTTGTTTCAAAAAATGTATTTTTAAATAGCTAAGACATTTCTTGACTGACTGTTCGACAAATGTTGAACTTATGAGATTTAAGTCTCCGCTAGATGTCCGAATTCCGATGTTCATTTGGGATTAATAGTTTATGCTAATTTTGGTTAGGCCCTGGGGGTGTTTTCTGACGACTGCGTTCTAGCGACGGCTTCGACTTTCGAACACCCACGTCTTGGCTCACAAAACAACGTCCACATCCAGAATGTTATCTTTTGGAGTGACGGCGTTGTTGAGTATAATCAAGTTCGTTGGCAACCTCTGAAGATAGGCATTCGGAGGCATCTGGATCTTTGAAAGTGATATATTTTAATGCGAGGAGCTTGAGCAACCAACTGGATGAACTCTTTGATGGGATTAGACGGGACCCTCCAGCGATCATTGCGGTAACGGTAACCTGGCTCTCACCTGAGCAGGATGATCCTGAGCTGGCCATACTTTGATGTAGACTCTACAAAATTGTGGGTGTCACGGAATCATGGTTGTCTCATGATGACCACATACCAGCTTTAATCGCGGATAGGTTTAGCGCCGTAAGAAGCGATCGACCCCTGGGCAAGCTAGCAGGAGGGGCGTTGCTCCTTATTGATAACGCTATTTCCTTCGAGAAAAGTATTTCTTTTTCTACAACGAATGTGCAGATAATATCTGCCTTGCTCATGCATGGATGCACGCGTATTGTTGTAAGCTGCGTCTACCGTAGTCCGAGCACTAGTTTGGAAGAAGATGCTTTTTTTAAATTAAGCTCTCGTCTCTTTTAGCCGTAGCACCACGTGTTGTAATCTTCGGCGATTTTAGTCTACCCGAAATAAACTGGGAGTACCAAACCTCACATGCCCCAGGAGTCGCGAACGATTTTCTGGACTGGCTACACTCCCGTGCACTTTACAAACACGTGAACGAACCAACTAGATTCAGAGAGGGTCAGTCTTTGTCTATTATTGACCTAGTTATTTCAACTTCTGAAAGCGGTATACAAAATTTGGTTTTACTGCCACCACTAGGAAAGAGCGATCACGTAGTGTTAGCCTGCGAGTTACTTCTGTCATTTGGTGAACCCCCACTTAAGATGTCTCAAAGCTTCCACAGGATCGACCCTGCTTCCCTATTACAGGCAGCCGCGCTACTCCCATGGCAAAACATTGACCATGTGGATGGGATGTGGGGACAGATCAAGAAAAACATCCTTCAACTTCAGGATCGATTCGCTCCTCTCTTACCCGTTCGCAAAAATGTAAACTCCAATGGTGGTCGGCCTCAGTTTCCCGTAGCGTACGCCACCGCGACGCAAAATGGAGGCGTTATAAGCTTACTCCCTCATGTGGGACCTGGTCCCGTTACAAAGAAGCGCGAAACATAGCTTTTTCCAAGATACGTGCAGCAAAGATTTCTTTCGAAATAAGACTCGCTCAAGAGGCCCATACTCATCTGAAACGTTACTACAGCTACGTTCAATCTAAAGGATCAGCACGAAAAGGTGTAGGTACCTTGAGAAGGAACAATAGCTCAGCCGTCATTGCAAGCACTGAAAAGGCTCAATTGTTTTCCTCGCATTTTCAAGGAGTACAATAGCCACGATAGGTGGCGTTTATCGTTCTCCCAATACTCAGGCAGATACTCTGATATCACAGATATGTCAGTATGGTAGATCCTCAAACTGCTTGATTATGGGGGATTTCAATGCTCCAATTATTGATTGGACTTCGCTAGAGGAAGGTTTTGGGTCATCCGAGCGGGACTTATTGGACGCTGTGGTTGATATGGGTCTCGTGCTGCATGTTTCCTAACCGACCAGAGTAGGCCCTACTAGGTGTGAGTCCATTTTGGACTTGGTATTCACTCCCACGCAGTCCGATATTACTCAGCTTCGGAAAGAAGCTCCATTAAGCTGTAGTGATCATGCCACCTTACGTTTTATTTGGAAACGCAACACTGGCTGGGTACCAGATCCAATTCCCAGAAGGAATTTTTGGAAGGAAGAGGCAGGTAGGTTAAGGGATGTTGCTTCATCTATCGATTAGTCTTTCGATCAATCAGCTGATGTTGAAGATTGTTGGCTGGTGATCCGTAATAATATTTTTACAGTTATTGAGGTGGCTGTTCCGTTGTCCACACGTCGTCGTAAGGCAGAAGATTCCCTTTGGTTTGATAAGTAGATAAGTAAACTTTTGCGGCAACGTCAAAAGCTCTGGTCAATATTCGTAAGCCGGAAAAACGCCACTGACTACGACAATTATCGGCATGCTAGAAACCTTTGCATGGCATTAAAACGCAGAAAACGTATGCTGTACGAGCAGCGATTTGTTGACGAGTCTACTTGTGTACCAAAACGGCTATTCGCATACTTTCGTCACCGCACAAAGGCGTCGCCATATATTCCTAATCTGATAGATACTAATGGGGTAGACATTACTGAGGATGGTTTGAAAGCTGAAGCCATGACTGAGCAATATGCCTCCGTGTACTGTCTGGAAGGCAGTGATCTCCCTTCTGTCTCTCATAACAGTGAGGTCACGTCTGATCTTGATGTAGATGTAGTGACGTTTCGACTCCTGTTGGAACAGTTAGACACACAATCCGCGCCAGGACTAGACGGTATTCATCCGTTGGTTTTACGAGCACCATCAGAAGTGTTGTGCGTACAGCTGGTCATGTTGTTTACAAAATCTGTAAAATTAGGTGTCTTGCCACAAGAATGGAAACGGGGTATTATTAATCCTATTTTTTTAGAGTTGGGACCCTAATAGTCCCACTAATTACAGACCGGTCACATTGACTTCTGTGATCGGTAAAATTTTAGAGAAGCTGATCAAAAGAAAAATACAGCACTTTCTTTTGGAGTGTAGGCGTTGGTGTCCACAACAACATGGATTCACCAAAAATCGTTCATGCGTAAGTAATCTGCTCCTGCCATGAGAATGTTAGTGTGCTTTTAATGATTCTGGTAAAGCGGTCGATGTCATTTTTATCGACTTCAGTAAGGCGTTCGACCGCGTGCTCCACCGCCGATTGCTCATCAAGCTGGAGGGTTTGAGTATTCTAGGTTGTATACCTAAATGGATCGAGGCATTCCTCTCAGGACACTCAAACCGTGTAGAGGTGAATGAAATTTTGTCTTCAGAGATGATAGCAGGCTCTGGAGTGCCGCAGGGATCTGTCCTTGGCCCATTTTTATTCAAATTTTTTGTGAATGATATTCCGGACGCGGTAGCGATCGATTGTCCTTTATTCGCGGATGATCTGAAACTGTGGGCCCCTGTCAGTTCCTGCGATGGCCACAAGCAACTGCAACAAGCAGTTGATGACTTAGTCAGTTGAACACATCACTGGTCACTGTCTATCAATGAGGACAAGACAGTGGTCATGCGCATAAACTCCGATGATACTGGTGGTGAATACTTTGTTGGAGGTAAGCCTATTGGAGCGGTGACGGTCGAAAAAGACTTACGGATTCTGATTATGGATTCCTTGTAGTCGAAGGCTGACACTTGTCTGAGAATAGGCAGCGCTACCAGGATGCTCTGGGCGATTCGGCGTTCATTTGCGTCCATTACCCCGGAAATGTTTCAGACAGTTTTCTCTGCGTACATTCGTCCTCTGTTGGAATATGGGCTACCTGTTGCATTTCTTCAGTCTAAAGGCGATTGCAACTCCTTGGAGAGGGCACAAAGGAGGTCACTAAGAGGGTTTGTGGAATGCGTCAACTCCCGTACTAGGATAAGATGAGCTTATTGAATCTTTACCCCCTAGAAATTCGAAAGGAAAGATTTGACCTGCTGCTGACACGCCGTATTCTTCCGATGAGTAGGCGAGTCAAGGACGCGGGAACATGACTTTAAGTTGCAGATGCCTAGAAGCCTGAAGATGAGTAATGCGAGCACGCTATTCACGCGGGTGGTGAACAATTTGATCTCTTTACCGAAAGGGCTCCTGTCTCTACCATCTGAAAAGCTATTCCAAAGCGCGTTGGATCAGAATTTGTTGAGACGGATGGACTTGATCCCCGGAGTGATGTAGTAGTGTTCCTCTACTCTCAAGGCATGCCTTGTTAGCAGAAGTCACATATATCTACTACTGTGATGAAGCTTAAACGGGTTTTTATCCCTTCTGCTTTCGATTCAGAATAAGAAGAAGTTTGAAGGAAAAGAAGAAATAGAAATGGAGAAAAGGTGTAGTATTGTTGTTTGCTGCCCGTTGATGTTATTGTCTCCAAAATCCAGTTGTCAGGTGCTTCCCGCCATTTGAATATTTTTGAAAAGTTGTCGAAGTCACTGACCGGTAGGCGAAGATCAATCAATGTACAGGTGATGCTGATAGACTTTTGAATTGTATGTTGGCGAAAGATAGAACAAGTAGAAGTGTACAATAATGAATGTATAGAGACATGGGTCTGCTACACAGCCACCCACCATTGCTGAGAACACTAAGTGCCGATCGTCGGGATTAAAAAAGGATGCTCAAAAATCGATAGCACTCGTTCTAAGCACGACCGGCAAACTCGCTATCCATAGTTTAGGTTCGGATAAGTGGAAATGTCCCATCACTGTCAATCACTTCGGTATTTTCAGAGGGTAGTGTTCGCTGGAAGTTAGTTCTTCTCATTCCAGGGTGATTTTTCCCTCACCATACCCTGAAAAGTAAATGAAAATAAATTCAAATTTTGTTCTTTCAAGTTAATGCATATGTTAATCTATCAGGGAATTAAACGTGGCGACCTGATCTCCTTTGCGTTACACTTCGGTGTTATTGTTGTTTATTACTTGGCTGCGTTGTTTTATTTTAGATGTATTAGTTGACCCGTCTTTACTTGGTTCTTTTTGTGATGACGAACTAATTTGGTTGACGTTCAAGGACTTTGAAAGGAGGTTCCAGTGGTTTACGTACTGCGTCTACACTGACCAACACATGGGAGCAGGTAGATAACTCTACCGGGATATAGGTTGTGTTTCTCTGTTTAGTTTAGGTTGTATAGACTGCTTCGATGACCACTCAGTAGTGACGTAATCGTTCGAACAGTTGTTTGAGATGTTGTAATTGTTCCTAGTGAGGAAGACTAGCAACCTGGATGTCGTCGATGTTTTCATTTCATTCATTCAGTCCTCTCCGTGCCAGGTGGCACATGAGGCGAAGACAACTTCACGCCAGTGGTTCTGGTCTGTCGCTGCTTCCGTTGCCGTCTTCACCGTGAATCCTTGTGCATGTAGTTCGCGTTCCAACGCTCGGTGATAAGTTTCCTTGGGCCGTCCCCTTTTTCGTTTACCTTACGGATGCCAGTGCATGGCTACCTTCGTATGCGAACTGGGATCCATCCTGCAGACATGACCGAACCACGGATCTGTTGTCATCGTTTCCGTAGCAATGTAGGTTTTACGGGATAGGGTTGCTAGCCCTAAGCCCAACCCTCCTCCTTTCTCAGACGGGCTTGGGACCGTCCTTGACGGAGTTGTCGTCGATGTAGACGAAGACAAAATCCAGTTCATGCGTAACCTGGTCCATGAAACGTTGAAACGTTTGAGCTGCGTGGCATAGTCCAAAGGGCATGCGTAAAAACTCGAATAGACCAAATGGTGTGGTCACTGCAGTTTTTGGCACGTCTGCTGGGTGAACCGGAATATGGTGATACGCACAAACAAAATCTATCTTGCCGAACATTCGCTTTTGATGCAGAGACATGGAGAAATCGTGCAAATGCGGAATTGGATACCTATCCAGTTTCGTGAGCTTATTCAGAGATCTATAATCTTCGCATGGTCTCCAGTCGTTTGATGTCTTACTAGGAACCATGTGTAGTGGACTCGCACACATGCTGCTGGAAGGGCGGATAATTCGCATAAGCAAAATATGCTCGAATTCGATTTAGGCGATTTTGAGCTTATCCGGGGCTGATCTCCGCGGTCTACTGAAGCATGGGTTCCCTGTAGTTATGATCTCGTGGGTGAATTCATGCTTTACATCTATCATCTGGTAGTTAGGAATTGTGATATCCATGAATGACTCTATTAGCATTTTGTACGCTGGGGAGAAATGTTGTCTATCGCTCTTAATGGTGAGAGACGTACATGAAGTTTGTGAGCCATTTACGGTCAGGTTCGTTACACTATCTATCAGTTTGCACCGCCTAGGGTCTGCCACTATACCGTGGTGTTAGAATATATATAAGCCCAGTATAGGATTAGAAACGTCGGCTATAATGAAAACCTAATTTATAGGTCTCCGAAGGCCTAAGTTGTTGACGAGGAGTCGTTAACCGTATGTATGTATAGCTGTACCATTGACTGCGCGCAACATAATACTGGATAATTTGTTTCTGTCCTGTGGCTGTGAAGGTATCACACTTATCTGAGCTGCAGTATCGACGAGAAACTTTATGTTTGTATTAACATCTCGTACATAAAAGAGGCGATCCTTGTGACTAATGCCAGTCTTCTCGGCAGCCATCACGACATGGAATTCGAGTTTCCCGCTTTCTGAATGGAGCACGACATATAACACTTTCGTGCTCTACTTTCATACCCCGCATGGTACCAGCAGAAACCTCGATCATTTTCGCTGTGACTCCACTTGGGACTCCTATCCCTCATAAGCCAGTTGAGCCGATTTTCTAAACGGCGGATGGTACGACAGTGGTCGTCGTCAGTTGAATTCGCCTTCATGACCGTGGTTAAAGTGGGTTGCCTGATGTTGACGATCTTATCTGACATTTCTGCTAGTTGCGTTATACCAATCATATCCAAAAAGCTAGCTAATATTTGTTGAACATGTACTGGGAGACATTGATCGTTGCGCCGCTCATCAATGCTTGCATGCTTCTGAGTAGTTGGGACGGGGTCCGATCCCCCAAATATTTCTGTGTCAAAAGCCCCTAAATACGGAGTCGTTCGGACTCTGTGATTCGCGTGATCAGGGCTGTTTTTAGTTAATCGTAAGTATTTAACAAAATATATTGAACTAAGGACATGTGAGTGAGCTAATTACATAATGGATCCTAAGCTTTTCTTGTGTGATACGTTTTATCTCAAAATATGATTTTGCAGGCATGAACCACAGCTATGGGTTTTATGTTCAGAACTTGGGAATAGTGAATGCGATCGTGCTAATAGTCACCGAGCTAGAATCACTTTGAGGCTAACTCTTTTGCGGTATGGCATGTAAATGTTGATATAATATAGAATAGTGAAATGATTAACAACGAACTCACCATGTGATCTTCTTCGGGTTCACCATTTTGGTAGGTGTTTTCTGACGACTACATTCTAGCGACGGCTTCGACTTTCGAACCCCCTCTTCTTGGCTCACAAAACAACGCTCGTATTCCGAATCTTACCTTTTGGAGTGACGGCGTTGTTCAGTACAATCAAGTTTGAAGGAAAAGAAGAAATGGAAATGAAGAAAAGTGGCAGTATTGTTGTTCGCTGCCTGTTGATGTTATTGTCTCTGATATCCAGTTGTCAGGTGCTTCGCGCCATTTGAATATTTTTGAAAAGTGTTTGATGTCATTGACCGGGCGGCGAAGATCATTCAATGTATATGTGATGCTGATAGTCTTTTAAGTCGAATGTTGGCGAAAGATAGAGTAAATAGAAGTGTACAATAATGAATGTGTAGAGTCACTGGTCTGCTACATTATAAGATATTTTAGATTTTCTTTCATGTGTCATTAATCCGAACAGAATATTGCAATTTTAAGTTGGAAGCTGAGAATTTGTCTATGCATATTCTGACATTGAATAGTATAAGGAAGTATCCCATGAGCTTACATAATTATTTGTCGATAAATAATAATAATAATAATAATAATAATAATAATAATAATAATAATAATAATAATAATAATAATAATAATAATAATAATAATAATAATAATAAGAATAATAATAATAATAATAATAATAATAATAATAATAATAATAATAATAATAATAATAATAATAATAATAATAATAATAATAATAATAATAACGGTCAGCAATCAACGATTGTTAGCGGAAATACAAACTCCAGCTCCTACTGCAAATTTGTATCTCACAGATTTTGTTCCGTACAATATGGTGACCAATCATGATGGATACCTAGTTGTTGCAGACGAATTGTGAACGATATCTGTATGTAACTGCAAGTACTTAGAAAATACAATTCAATATATAATGCCACAGATGTTTGAAAACCACAAGCTTAGTCTAATGTGACTCTTAATTCTAGAACTTCGCCATGTGTAACGGCGGCCTTTTCATCTTTCTCGGAATCCCTAAGCCCACAAGAAACTGGCTTGAGGGAGAAATCAATTGCGAAACATGTTTACAATATTCAATATCCCATGCATAAGTACTTGTACGCATGCGGATAAAGCTTCTCATTCATATATTACTATTTTCAGAAATGTTTTGAAACAGAAAGATGAGCAACGTTCTCTAAGCCAGGCACTAAATAATGTATTTACTTTATCGTTACAGCAAGTATGAGCACCAATGTAGATTCACAGAGTCAATACAAAATTGTCATAAACGCACCCAAACAAAATAACGAGTCAGCTGTGGATCACTTCGAAGAGATAGCCATTTTCATGGATTAAAAATGTCATTGTATTATATATGTGAATCCACCGCTGTTAAGGCTTTCAACATAGGCTAAATCTTGTCACACCTAGAAATCGTTCATGGCCATCGAAAGTTTGGTTGGTCGTACTAAACTTACCCAACAGTGGCATACAAGCGTGACTTGTTTACTATGAATTAAATTTAGCATATCATATGTTTAACAATGTTCGTTTTCCGTCCCGTTTCTTTCCAGTGTTTTTCAACGATTTTCCGGGTGTAATGGATCAAAGCTGCTCTCTGCTTTTCAATTATAGCCGTTGGACGCTGATGGTGCAATTTTAAATTAAACAGTGTTGCAAAGTTGCTAAATCAGTTAAGTTGCTGATCTGACTTTTAGAAACTGCCAAAAAATTTAACAAAATATACATACAATATATACATATTTGGGAATAAAGCTCATGGCTGTGTTGAAAACATACTATTACGAAGTTAATTCTATCAAATCTGTAGAAATTGCAGAGATCTGTAATTGTTGATATCTGATTCAATAAAGACTAGAACGAAATTCTGCTGTGAAGTATGCGTTGTTCTTTCTGTTAATGTGTACTATTTAACTGACAATACAATCATCCATCGCAAATTATACTAATTGTTTGATTGTACAGTTAGCTGATAGCTTCCAACCAACCAAGGTGCAGCTATGCACCGTAAACTCGGCTGCCTCTCTACATATTACGATAGCAGTTACCAAAAATGGGTTAAAATGTCGTGATCTTGGTACAACTGCTTCTGGTTCAATCAAAACCAACATTGAAGCACAAAGATGAACTGACACCGCGAAACGTGACGGAGCAGTCATTATCTGTGATGAAGCATTGTTATGATTTTTGATCACTTTTCATTACGTTATATCTCTGTTAAAAACATATTTTGCCGGAAAAGGTTTTAATAGCTACGGAAGCATGTTAAATAAGTAGGCTTAACCAAAATTATTTTGCGAATTTGTATTTGAAAATAATGGTCGATTACCGAAAGCCAAACGTTTGCATGGAGGTAAAATTTGACTTATTACATTAACACCGTTTAGTGGATCGCATAAAGGAAACTTAATATCTGACACTGAATAGGATGAATAGCTTAAAATTTGATTTTTATTTTATGTTCGGATGTTATTAGCAACACAACAGTAATATTCTTACATTTTGCGATTCATGGTAATCATGAAAGTTTCTATGTTAGCTAGGAATCACTGAAATAAAACCTCCATTTATTACCTGGCAATCTGATAAATCCGATCACACAGCTAGGTGCGGAAACAGAATGGGATCACAATCTTAACCGAGATGACGAGGTTTCCATACCAGAAGCAACCCTGTATTGAGGCTTGTCTGTAAAAACAGTTACCCGTGGTCACACATGATTTCGCATATAGCGCAAGAACTCGACCAGGATATCAGACTTGATATGAAACTCGCAGCTTCAGAGCACTCCAAAAATTATTAGTTATCTCTAAGACAAAAGTGGTTATAACAAAGGTCCGTTCAATGCATTTTTAAGCTAGGCCTAATTTGAGTTAGCTGTAAGCTGGTGATGTAGTAACTAATTTAAAAAAGTATTAAATTTTGGCTGTTAGTTGACTATTACACATTTTAAATAATACTTTGGAATGTACATAACGGGATAGAATTCGCAAACATACAGTTGAACGCCTTTGTTGAACACTTCTAAGCATGGCATTCTGAATCAAATGTATTTGCCCAACGATATTCTTGAGTTTAATAGTGACAACATACAACATAATATTCCCAAAAGCCTTTTACCCATTAAAAAATAAGTTGCTCAAGAAAAAACTTTTCCGTATAAGTTTCAGCTGTTGTTCCTCTTTGAAAAATAAATGTATGAAAATTACTAATGCTTTTGACGTAAAAATTTCTCTCATTACTCTCCTTCAGAAAATTTGGGTTGATGTTCCTAAAACACATCAAGCTGCGGATTTATCACAGAACAACTAAAATGGTTGGCTGTATCCGCTACGTAACATATGAGGATCGACTGTTTCATCATAATTTGGGTACACTTCCTCGTAGATTGGTTTGATTGGACATAATCCTCACTTATAAAATTATGAACAAAATGATGCACCCTCTGAGGCGTCTATTTCGCCTCCAGTTAAGCTATACCACACGTATTATCCCGCTGGCATTTTATATTCCTCATTCTCCCCGGAACTATCGTCGATTCTTCTATTCGGTGCGCGTTTGTTTCTTGTGGAACTCCCTACCGTCAGATGTTGTACAGACATCTAGTGAAAGGAATTTCAGGAAAAAATTTGATATATTTATGCGTAGTAATTCCACCCTACATCCCGTTTATATAACATGATCTTTATCCAAACGAATATTTTTCATATATATAGTAAATATAAATTTTCAATCAAAATTTTCAACTTTTCACGTTTCGCTGATTCGCATCCTGACCACCCGAATGTTTAATGGACGTCGTGGGGTTCGAATGTTTAAAATCTGCCTTGAACGCAGCTACTTCACTGACGTACATGTCTACGTGTTCCAGTGCGGAGTTATCACTCGCCACAGACACCTCTCAAGAAGCAGTCGGTGCAGTCCTTCAACAAGAAGTCGACGGTATCACCAAACCACTTGCTTTCTTTTCCCGACGTCTCCAACCAGCTCAGACACGATATAGTACGTTTGGTCGTGAACTGTTGGCCATCTATTATGCAATACGTCATTTTCGCCATTTGCTAGAAGGTCGCAATTTCACTGTTTGGACCGACCACAAGCCCTTAACATTTGCCCTTGCTGCTGCTTCAGATAAATATTCACCTCGTGAGATCCGACATTTGGACTTTATTTCCCAATTCACAAGTGATATTGAATATTTGTCTGGACCGTCCAATACTGTTGCTGATGCATTTTCCCGTATGGAAATTTCTGCAGTCCGTCATTCCCCCTTGGATCTACAGCAGCTAGCCCTTGCTCAACAGAACGACCCGGAACTCCAACATTACGACACATCATCATTTTCTCGTGTTCGACAAATTCCTGTGCCCAATTCAAACTTGCATATATTGTGTGATTTTTCTACTACCCAACCCCGTCCTTTGGTTCCCGCTTCCTTCAGACGAATTGTTTTTGACCAAATCCACGGTCTATCTCATCCCGGTGTCCGCGCTACTCGCAAACTTATCAGCGAGCGTTTTATCTGGCCGAGTATTCATAAAGACATTCAATCATGGACTAAATCTTGCATCCAGTGTCAACGCAGCAAAGTACAGCGTCATACCATCAGCGCCCCTGGATTATTTCCTCTACCGCGCGAACGTTTCCAACATGTCCACATCGATCTGGTAGGTCCCATGGCTATATCCAATGGTTTTACGTACATTCTCACTTGTATTGATCGTTTCACCCGTTGGCCCATAGCTGTTCCTATTCCTGACATTAGTGCGGAAACGGTGGCGAAAACTTTCCTGCAAAGCTGGATAAGCAACTTTGGTGTTCCATCAACCGTAACCACTGACCGCGGATCCCAATTTCAATCAACCCTGTTTCGTGAGTTAATAATCTTCTTGGTACGAACCACATTCCAACTACAGCATATCATCCCTGTGCTAATGGTCTGGTAGAAAGATTTCATCGCCAGTTAAAGGCTGCGTTGATGTCTCATGAAATACAGAGTATTGGACAGAGCATTTACCATTAATTCTTCTCGGTATCCGTACGTCTGTGAAAGAAGATGTTGGTTGTTTTGCGGCTGAGTTACTATATGGCATGACACTTCGTGTCCCAGGTGAGTTTATCGCATCACCTGACGTTCCAATTGACGTTAGCATGGCTCATTACGTCAATCGTTTACGAACATTCATGCGTCAATTACGCGTAACTCGTTCCCGTTCCAATACCCGTCCTTTTTATCTTCCTGCCGATTTGCGAACGTGATTTTGTTTTTGTTAGAATGGATCAGGTTCGTAGACCTCTTTAACCTCCCTACACGGGCCCTTTCAAAGTAATCAGCAGACATGCAGAGTATTTTGTCATCGACAAGAATGGTGAGCACGACACTGTTAGCATTGATCGTCTCAAAGTCGCCTATGTTGATTCTGCTGTCTCTCCCGCACATGACACTGTTCCCACCAAGATTGAAAGCACTGCTGAGACTGCAGTTATTCCAAATCCACCCAGTCCCTCAAATCCAAGTAAACATTCATCACAGTCCACCCAGTCTACCCAACCATGTTTATACTCACCCCTCATCTCTCCCCAAACTTGACTAACTCGTTCCGGTGGCCGGCAAATCTTGCAGACTATGCGGATTAACTTTTCCTTTCGAGCGTTTCACACTTGTATCAAACTTGTTTTCCCACTTTCTTTTTTTCGCGCGATTGTTTCAGTAGAAATATCTCGCAAAGGAACTGCCATGGGCCAGCGTGTATATCTGTCGACACAGGTCAGGATATAACTATACGTTCGGGATACCGGTAAGGGACCAACGATGTCCAAGTGAACGTGTTTGAATCGACCATCGGGTACTGGGAATGTACTCAAGGGGGCACGGGTGTGCCGGTGGATTTTGCTGATCTGGCAAGTCACACAGTGTTTTGCCCATTGGCGTATTTCGCGCTGCATATTGTGCCAGATGAAGCGATCTGTTATGAGTTTTACGGTGGAGCGAATGCTGGGGTGCGACAATCCGTGAAAGTGATCGAAAATCTTCCGGCGATATATTTGCGGGACGAAAGGTCTCGGTTTACCGGTTGATATATCACAGTGGATCTTGGCGTCGCAATCAAGCAGCGGCAAAAGGGCAAATTTGAGTGACTTATTTGCGACAATTTCGGAAAATTCAGAGTCGTTTTCCTGATGACTGGCCAGTTCTCTGAGATCGAGTACTGAGTTGCTTATCTGTTGGATAGTGCAACGCGATAAGGCATCAGCGACTATGTTGCGGTCACCATCGATATGTCTAATATCTGTAGTGAACTGCGCGATGAAGTCAAGTTGACGAATTTCTCTTGGAGAGTTTCGGTCTGTCGGAGAACGGAACGCATAAACAATTGGCTTGTGATCAGTGAACACAGTAAAGGTGCGTCCCTCGAGTAGGTGACGGAAGTGTTTAATAGCTAGGTAAATGGCGAGAAGTTCGCGTCCAAAAGTGCTATACCTAGTCTGGGCTGGTTGTAACTTCCGTGAGAAAAAGGACAGTGGTTGTATCTCTCCGCTTACTTCTTGCTGCAGTACGGCTCCGACTGCGACTTGTGATGCGTCGGTTTTCAGGACCAAATGTGCGTTATCGTCGGTTTTTAAGTGACTCAGAGCGGAAGCGTTGCTCAAAAGTTCTTTAACCTCGACGAATGCGGATTCTGCAGCGGTTGTAATCGTCAACTTTTTGGGATTTCCTTTAAGCATGTCAGTTAGCGGTTGAAGTATTTTAGCGGCGTTGGGGATAAATCGTCCATAGTAATTAACGACGCCTAGGAAACGGCGTAAGCTTTTGATTGATTGTGGCATTGGGTATTCGAGTATGGACCGTGTCTTTTCGGGCAGTGGGCTTATTCCATTACTGTCAATCCTATGGCCGAGAAAATCAATGGTCGACTGGCCAAAAACGCATTTGTCGGGATTGATAGTAACGCCGTATTGGGCGAAGCGTTGGAAGACTTCACGGAGGTGTCGTACATGCTCCTCGTGTGATGAGCTAGCTACTAATACGTCGTCAATATACACGAAGACGAAATCAAGACCACGAAGAATCTGATCCATGAACCGTTGAAAAGACTGTGCTGCGTTGCGCAAACCAAAGGGCATGCGAAGGAATTCGAAAAGACCAAATGGCGTAATTACAGCAGTCTTAGCAATATCGTCAGGGGCCATGGGGATCTGGTGGTATGCACGTACGAGATCCAGTTTAGAGAAAACTGATTTTCCGTGAAGGCTAAGTAAGAAATCATGTATGTGCGGAATAGGGTAGCGGTCGGGTTGGGTAACGCTATTCAACGCACGATAATCTCCACAAGGTCTCCAATCGCCGTTCTTCTTGGCGACCATATGTAACGGCGATGCCCACGGGCTAGTTGACGGTCTAATTATGCCCAATGCAGCCATATGTTCGAATTCACATTTTGCTGCTTTAAGTTTTTCCGGAGGCAGCCTTCGAGCTTTGGCAAAAACCGGACTACTACCGACTACCATATAATTGGTGAGCCCGAGCACTACATAATTGGTGAACCCGTATTTCATTTTTCGCTCAGAACTCCCGTTATTTTTTCAATTTTGCTATTATGTCGTCTGAACCTAACGAATCGCAAATGAACGTTATCAGCTGTAACACGCCAGGTTTTTAACCCTGCAAACCCGCACGTGTGGTTCATCCAAATAGAGGGTATGTTTCGTTTCAGACGGATCACGAAACAAGAGGTCATGTTCTCTTTCGTACAATCACAATTACCGTCCTACATCGCGAAAGAAGTATTAGACGTTCTTGACCCCATGCCCTCCATTTCGCCTTACGACACACTGAAGGCTGCTGTGCTCAAGCGTACTATGGCCTCTGACGAAGCCAGGCTAAAACAACTGCTGGCTGGTGTAGAACTAGGTGACAGAACCCCTTCACAGCTGTTACGTCACATGCGTTCCCTGGTGGGCAACACAAAGTTAGACGATTCCGTCCTACAGCAACTTTGGCTGAACTGCCTGCCACACAGCACCACCGCCATCCTTGCCGTGTCGGTCGATAAGGTCTGCCTCGACACATTGGCCGAACTAGCAGATAAAATTCACGAACGCATTGACAGAACCAGCGTCAATCAAGTTTCAGAAGGTAGTAACCTCTCAAAACTTGAAGCCACCGTGGCCATGCTAACTAAGGAGCTTGCATCCTTACAGCTATCATTTCCAACATGAAACGACTCGAAACGTCTAGAGCTAGACCCCGGAGTCCATCTGGAAATAGAAGCCACTCTCGCCCTCGCGATACCAACTGGTTCTGTTATTATCACCGTCGTTTCGGAAACGCCGCGCGCAATTGTCGCCCCGGGTGTAAACATCCTAACGCTGACAGCCACCGTGTTGAAAAACCACGTAGCAAGTCAGTTATGGCGACGACCGTTCCTGGCAAACCCACTAGTCGCCACTTATACGTCTACGACGCATCTTCTAAGCTCAATTTTCTCGTAGACACCGGTGCCGAGGTAAGCGTTATACCACGCAGTTACGAAAAACGCGACCTCCGTCTTCAGGCATCACATTGCAGGCGGCTAACAATTCGAAGATCTCGACTTACGGTGAAAAATTTTTAAAACTCGATCTCGGACTTAGACGTGAATTTCCCTTTCGTCTTCTTGATAGCCGATGTTCAGAAGCCTATCATCGGTATCGACTTTCTGACGAAATACGGTCTCGTAGTCGATCTCCAGCACCGACGGCTACACGACAATACCACGTCACTAAACGTGTCCGGTAAACTATGTTCAATCACCTCACCTGGTCTTCGAATTTTCGTCTAGAACAATGCCACTTACAGCGATTTCCCGACCCTAACACGCCCAGCACAATACACGGAGCAACCCACCCACGATGTTCATCATCACATCGTCACTAAAGGGCCTCGAAATGTTGCTAAAGCTCGCAGGCTACCGCCTAAAAAGCTGAAAGCAGAAAAACGCGAATTTGGCTCCACACTGAGACAGACTGGCAAAAGGGTACTTGACAATCGCACTACCGGCGAAGCTGAACCAGCACCTTACCGCTCAAGACCAAAGCAACACTTTCAGCTACGCAACGGTAATAAAGACAAAGCTAGCATCGATCGCTTCAAACCCGCTTACGTTGAACGAAAGTCATCACAAGAAGCTACCACTTCGACCCCACCCACACAGCCTATGACGACCAGTGACGTTACATCCAATCGACCCTCACCCATCCTGTCTACTCCTTCATCTCGTCAAACACGTACCGGCCGCAGAGTGAGGTTCCCCGCAAGACTGGTTGAATACATGCCATAAACGATGTATCGAGCGTTCATCCGTCGACTCACGCTCTAGGGGGGGAGTTCTGTAGCAACTTGTAATTTCACTTTCTTTTTAATTGTACTTCCATTTCCATCAATGTTTGTTTTAATCAAACATTATTCCAGAATATACTTTTTCCGCGCGCGTTCCTCTTCTGCTTGATTTTCGTGGTGCTGCGTTATTGCGTGTTTGCGAATCACGACGGTTAACAGCAAAATTGACTTTCGTCACATTTTTCAGCTTCGCCAATTCTAATTGCTGATCAACGCGATACACCGGAGTTTGGAGCTGGAATATTTTTGTGTGTGGATATTTGCATCGGACATTGAATTTTCACTTTTCGTGAGTTCGTTCCTTTGTCCATTTTTACTATAACATTTTCCTGTTATATTTTTTTGCATTTATCCACTACAACCTCTCGTCTAAACGCTCTAGAGAGCGAGTATTATGTGTGTTTCATCATGGTGTATTTTATCACAATATCCTACATATTTTGTCATTTGTTTTGTTATAATGATACAAGTAAAATATGTACACAATTTAAATATATTGTTCACGCTCCTAACGTGTTCTGCTTTGGGGACAAGTATATCGTCTGATTGTTTTGGATCTGTATGCCGTGTTGCGTTGAGAAGTGTGTTGCGATTTGTTGGGTACAATAATCAAAGGCGTACGCTGTTAGTGGTGAAATCTCCGCTGGATCAACCGCTACAGTACTTTCATATTAACCGTAGCCCGCTCAATGTACCCTGCGTTTTGTACGAGCTTTTGGCTTCTTAAACCGCAATAAACAATTGAACTGTAGCATCTGGAATATATTTTGCTTACTGAATTATTATATCGAATAATTTGCGAAAATATTATCATACTACAAATAACATTTCCGCATAATAAAATTAATGAGATACATTCTCTCATAATTCTTCAATAATTTGCATATTCGGATATATGTAGAGGATTTTTTCCAAGATTTGTTCCTTATTTACTGGATAAATTCCATCAACTACATCTATTTATTACGGGATAATTTTACCTGCTTATGGAGTACAAAATTATCATCATCTCATTTGCATTATAAACTCAATTTCAGTTCATGGCTTATAAAAAATTTACAGGATTATTTGAAATATTTACTGTAATAAGCTGAGTTGGAAATGTATTCTATTCCTTGGATGTTTATTGTAAAATAATCGAAGTTACAAAAAAAACAAAGCAATGCTTTTTCATTTTTCAAGCTGTTAGTTTTTTTATCAAATTTTTGCAAACATTCTAAATCAGTATTTAGGTATTATATGTAATTTATGGATAATTCAGCCGAAACTTTGCAGTATATATATGTTATTCGTCAGCATCAGACCGTATATCAAAAATCCACGAAATGTGAAAAGTAAACAAAATTTTGTAACGATCAATTTCAAAGCTAAATTAAATGGAAAAATTAACAATCGAAAACAGTATATCATTCGTCTTTACCTTGAAACGTACCTTACACACCACTTCCAGTTTCTGACGAAGTTTGGTCATTAGATGGAGACAGTAAGACCAAGTTCAGTTAGGCTCGAAACAGTGGTATAATAGTTAACAAGGGTAAAATGGCAAGCCAATGTTAAATATGGTTCTTAAAAAGAACCATGATGCTCAAACACAGAATCACGAAGTGATTCTTTGTCAAGCACTCAGGGCGCTTATAAGAGACCAATATATTGTGGTGCTGACATCCCCATCACCTGATCTTACTGTCTCCACCTGATGACGACAAGCAGCCAGAAACTAGTCGTGATGTGTAAGGGATCGGGATATAAGCGCCAAAATATTTTGGTAGTTTATGAGCGCTTTGAGTGCTCGACGGAGAATCTGTTTGTGATTTTGTATTTGAACATCTTGGTTCTGTGTATAGTGTCTATTTTGAAGAAATATGTTGACACAGCTTTCTAATACTATATATGTTGCCTCGCAAAGTGTTCAAAATAATGAATGAATGTTTTGTCTAGTTTATTTAGTCTTGTTTATACTGGTTTTATTTATCAAAAGTTGCACATTACCTGCTGAAATCGTTCATGCATGATGTTGAATAAGCCTGTTTGAATCTCACTTATTTTTAGAAAAATAAATGATTGAAGTATACAGTTGAGGATCGGGATTCGATTTAGCTTAGCGAATATTGATGTGTACAAAAGTATTTTTTATTATATCTAGTGAATAGAGAGAGATAAGAAGAAGAAGAACAAAAAAACCGGTGTAAATATGGGGATTTTGAGAACATAAACTTCAGTGTTACAATTGCATCAAAAATTACGCCTAATAGAGCACGGTTAACCAGTCTGAATGAATTCTGCTTGTATTAACACTACATACTGTTTCAAGTTGTTAAAATAGTCTCGATTATGATAACGATGAAATAATGGTTAGCTTTGACGTGAGCGCTTTGTTTACCAACGTCGATACAACAAGTGCGTTACAACTAGCCAGACGGGCCTTGGACACTGATGCCAGTTTGTCAGATCGCACAAACTTGAGCGTCCAACAAATTATCAACGGTGTATCGATCTGCCTAAGCATGAACCACTTCGTAATTAATGAGCAATTATATAGACAAAAAGAAGGGTTTGCAATGGGTTCACCGATATCTCCAGTACTTGCGAACATGTATATGGAGCATTTCGAGAACAAAGCCCTCAACAATGAAGGGTTCAAGCCAAAATTATGGTGGCGCTATGTTGATGACACATTTGTTATCATCGAGCGAGATCAGTTAGAGGCCTTCGTTAAATATTTAAATGAAATAGACCCATGTATTACTGTCAAAAAAGAAGTGGAATCCTGCACAGGCACTCTTCCATTTTTAGACTGTTTAGCACAAAAAGTAGACGGGAAAATAAATACTTCTGTATATCGGAAACCTATCGATACAGATGCTGTACTACGATACACTTCCGCTCATCCAAGACAGGTCTTCAGTTCAATAGCTTGTTTCATTATCCATAAGATAGAACACCTGTGCAGCGACGAAAGGAAGCGAAAACAGGCGCACCGTGAAGCGAGCCAAAGGCTCATAGACCACGGTTATCCAAAACGTTTTGTAAAACGCCAATTGATGAAGGTAAAATACCAATCCGAAAAATCTGAGAAAAAATCTGAGAAAAATTGGCGGGATACAGTTTGTATACCGTATGTAAAAGGCACATCTGAAGCGATACGTAGAATCTTGAACCAAGTGGCCATACGCGTAACTTATAAGAAAGGGTTCTGATGCACCTCAAGGATAAGACGCCTTTATCCAGCGTTACGAACAGCATCTACAGAATCAACTGTAAGGACTGTTCGGGTGTTTACATAGGGCAGACTTCCAGGGAAATTCACACTAGAATCGAAGAACACTGAAAGCGTGTCCGGAGACAGCCCCGGGAAGGCTTGGGAATTCATTCATTCAGTCCCTCTCCTGCCGGGTGCACATGAGGCGAAGAAAACTTCACGCCAGTGGCTCCGGTCTGTCGCTGCTTCCGTTGCCGTCTGCACCGTGAATCCTTGTGCATTTAGTTCGCGTTCCAACGTTCTGCGCCAAGTTTCCTTGGGCCGTCCCCTTTTTCGTTTACCTTGCGGATGCCAGTGCATGGCTACCTTCGTATGCGAACTGGGATCCATCCTGCAGACCTGACCGAACCACGGATCTGTTGTCATCGTTTCCGTAGCAATGTAGGTTTTACGGGATAGGGTTGCTAGCCCTAAGCCCAACCCTCCTCCTGTGCGAAAGGGAATATCAAACCCTGATTCGTGATTCAGCCTTGGAAGCACGTTAGCTACGGCCACAGCGGTCGATATAGACAATGTGGAAATATTAAGGACGCGGTAGTAAAACCGATAGCGAACGCCTACATGCGGAGGCGGTCGAAATGCGAGTGCAGGTCCACTGAGCGTCAATAGGTTTGGATGGGGAGAAATCTCCACAATTGGCGCTTCGGAACTACGCGCGGTACATAGTATATGCACCTGATACCTACTAGTAATTAGATTATTGTTTTCTTCAAAAATAGGTTAACCTGTACCCCGTTAGTTATGTACTTTTTACGGATGTGGGCAGCTGTGTCACCTGACCTGAACCGTGTTCACTTGATAAGATTGTTTTGGATAAACACTGTGGGAAAAATGACCATGATCCTGGTCATTCCTCGTTACCCGAATCCTCACTTACTACACCCCCCCCCTGTTATCTCTTCTATCCTTAATCTACCTTATCCCTCTCCCACGAGACGTGATCATACTTAGGAGTACAATAGGTGTTTAGCGGTAAGGTCA
>JACCGJ010021799.1:0-18229 GCA_013407085.1 Atriophallophorus winterbourni | reverse complement strand
ATATAACGTTGGCATGCAGTATAAGCTTGTTACCTTTAATCCACTGTTTCAAGGCTCACTGAACGGACAAATTCTTACTGTCTCCACCTGACGACGAACGGCAACAGCCCAGAAACCTGTAGTGGTGTGTAAGGGATGTGGGATTTGAGCAACACTTACTTTGGTCATCCCAAGCGCCTTGAGTGCTTTGACCAAAGATCACTTTGTGATTACTGTTCTGAACATCGTGGTTCGTTGTACGAACCCTATATAACAGTTGGCATACAAGTATAATCTTGTTTAACTTTAATCCACTGTTTCAAGGCTCACTGAACCTGATCTTACTGTCTCCACCTGACGACGGCAAACAGCCAGAAACCGGTAGTGGTGTGTAAGGGATGGGGATGTGAGCAACACACATTACTTTGGTCATCCACAAGAGCCTTGAGTGCTTTGGCCAAGAATCACTTTGTGATTCTGTGTATGAACATCGTGGTTCGTTGTACGAACCCTATATAACAGTTGGCATGCAAGTATAATCTTGTTTACCTTTAATCCACTGTTTCAAGGCTCACTGAACCTGATCTTACTGCCTCCACCTGACGACGGCAAACAGCCAGAAACCGGTAGTGGTGTGTAAGGGATGGGGATGTGAGCAACACATTACTTTGGCCATCCACAAGCGCCTTGAGTGCTTTGACCAAGATCACTTTGTGGATTCTGTGTCTGAACAATCGTGGGTTCGTTTAACGAACCCTATACTAACATTGGCAATGCAAGTATAAAAATATCTTGTTTACACCCTTTAATCCACTGTTTCAAGGCGCACTGAACCTGATCTTACTGTCTCCACCTGACGACGGCAAACAGCCAGAAACCGGTAGTGGTGTGTAAGGGATGGGGATGTGAGCAACACATAACTTTGGTCATCCACAAGCGCCTTGAGTGCTTTGACCAAGAATCACTTTGTGATTCTGTGTCTGAACATCGTGGGTCGTTGTACGAACCCTATTTAACAGTTGGCATACAAGAAAAATCTTGTTTACCTCTAATCCACTGTTTCAAGGCTCACTGAACCTGATCTTACTGTCTCCACCTGACGACGGCAAACAGCCAGAAACCGGTAGTGGTGTGTAAGGGATGGGGATGTGAGCAACACATTACTTTGGTCATCCATAAGCGCCTTGAGTGCTTTGCCAAGAATCACTTTGTGATTCTGTGTCTGAACATCGTGGTTCGTTGTACGAACCCTATATAACAGTTGGCATACAAGTATAACCTTGTTTTACCTTTAATCCACTGTTTCAAGGCTCACTGAACCTGATCTTACTGTCTCCACCTGACAATGGCAAACAGCCAGAAACCGGTATGTTGGGTGGTAAGGGATGGGGATGTGAGCAACACATTACTTTGGTCATCCATAAGCGCCTTGAGTGCTTTGACCAAGAATCACTCTGTGATTCTGTTTCTGAACATCGTGGTTTCGTTGTACGAACCCTATATAACAGTTGGCATACAAGTATAACCTTGTTTACCTTTAATCCACTGTTTCAAGGCTCACTGAACCTGATCTTACTGTCTCCACCTGACGACGGCAAAAAGCCAGAAATCGGTAGTGGTGTGTAAGGGATGGGGATGTGAGCAACACATTACTTTGGTCATCCACAAGCGCCTTGAGTGATTTGACCAAGAATCACTTTGTGATTCTGTGTCTGAACATCGTGGTTCGTTGTACGAACCCTATATACAGTTGGCATACAAACATTACCTTGTT
Organism: Atriophallophorus winterbourni; assembly: GCA_013407085.1. NCBI lineage: Eukaryota > Metazoa > Platyhelminthes > Trematoda > Plagiorchiida > Microphallidae > Atriophallophorus > Atriophallophorus winterbourni. The sequence goes on along the minus strand of JACCGJ010021799.1, from coordinate 16,476 downwards.
TACCTTCAATCCACTGTTTCCTTGCTCAATGAACCTGATCTTACTTACTCCACCTGACGACGGCAAACAGCAAGAAACCGGTAGTGGTGTGTAAGGGATGGGGATGTGAGCAACACATTACTTTGGTCATCCATAAGCGCCTTGAGTGCTTTGACCAAGAATCACTCTGTGATTCTGTTTCTGAACATCGTGGTTTCGTTGTACGAACCCTATATAACAGTTGGCATACAAGTATAACCTTGTTTACCTTTAATCCACTGTTTCAATGCTCACTGAACCTGATCTTACTGTCTCCACCTGACGACGGCAAACAGCCAGAAACCGGTAGTGGTGTGTAAGGGATGGATGTGAGCAACACATTAATTTGGTCATCCACAAGCGCCTTGAGTGCTTTGACCAAGAATCACTTTGTGATTCTGTGTCTGAACATCGTGGTTCGTTGTACGAACCCTATATAACAGTTGGCATACAAGTATAACCTTGTTTACCTTTAATCCACTGTTTCAAGGCTCACTGACCCTGATCTTACTGTCTCCACCTGACGACGGCAAACAGCCAGAAACCGGTAGTGGTGTGTAAGGGATGGGGATGTGAGCAACACATTACTTTGGTCATCCACAAGCGCCTTGAGTGCTTTGACCAAGAATCACTTTGTGATTCTGTGTCTGAACATCGTGGGTCGTTGTACGAACCCTATTTAACAGTTGGCATACAAGAAAAATCTTGTTTACCTCTAATCCACTGTTTCAAGGCTCACTGAACCTGATCTTACTGTCTCCACCTGACGACGGCAAACAGCCAGAAACCGGTAGTGGTGTGTAAGGGATGGGGATGTGAGCAACACATTACTTTGGTCATCCATAAGCGCCTTGAGTGCTTTGCCAAGAATCACTTTGTGATTCTGTGTCTGAACATCGTGGTTCGTTGTACGAACCCTATATAACAGTTGGCATACAAATATAACCTTGTTTACCTTCAATCCACTGTTTCAAGGCTCACTGAACCTGATCTTACTGTCTCCACCTGACGATGGCAACCAGCCTGAAACCGGTAGTGGTGTGAAAGGGATGGGGATGTGGAGCAACCCATTACTTTGGGTCCATCCCCAAGCGCCTTGATGTGCTTCGACGCAAGAATCACTCTGGATTCTGTGTCTGACACGTGGTTCTATGTAGGCGAACCCTATATAACAGTTTGGCATACACAGTAATAATCTTGTGTTACCTTTAATACACTGGTTCAAGCTCACTGAACCTGATCTACTGTCTCCACCTGACGACGGCACACAGCCAGAACCGGTAGTGGTGTTAACTGGAGGTGATGTAGCAACACTTACTTTGGTCATCCACAGCGCCTTGAGTAGTGCTTGACCACGAATCACTTGTGATTCGTGTCTGAACATCGTGTTTCGTTGTACGAACCCTATATAACATTTGGGCATACAAGTATAATCTTGTTTACCTTAATTCCACTGTTTCAAGGCTCACTGAACCTGATCTTACTGTCTCCACCGGACGACGGCAAACAGCCAGAAACCCGTAGTGGTGTGTAAGGGATGGGGATGTGAGCAACACATTACTTTGGTCATCCACAAGCGCCTTGAGTGCTTTGACCAAGAATCACTTTGTGATTCTGTGTCGGAACATCGTGGTTCGTTGTACGAACACTATATAACAGTTGGCATACAAGTATAAACTTGTTTACCTTTAATCCACTGTTTCAAGGCTCACTGAACCTGATCTTACTGTCTCCACCTGACGACGGCAAACAGCCAGAAACCGGTAGTGGTGTGTAAGGTATGGGGATGTGAGCAACACATTACTTTGGTCATCCACAAGCGCCTTGAGTGCTTTGATCAAGAATCACTTTGTGATTCTGTGTGTGAACATCGTGGTTCGTTGTACGAACCCTATATAACAGTTGGCATACAAGTATAATCTTGTTTACCTTTAATCCACTGTTTCAAGGCTCACTGACCCTGATCTTACTGTCTCCACCTGACGACGGCAAACAGCCAGAAACCGGTAGTGGTGTGTAAGGGATGGGGATGTGAGCAAACACATTACTTTGGTCATCCACAAGCGCCTTGAGTGCTTTGACCAAGAATCACTTTGTGATTCTGTGTCTGAACATCGTGGTTCGTTGTACGAACCCTATATAACAGTTGGCATACAAGTATAATCTTGTTTACCTTTAATCCACTGTTTCAAGGCTCACTGAACCTGATCTTACTGTCTCCACCTGACGACGGCAAACAGCCAGAAACCGGTAGTGGTGTGTAAGGGATGGGGATGTGAGCAACCATTACTTTGGTCATCCACAAGCGCCTTGAGTGCTTTGACCAAGAATCACTTTGTGATTCTGTGTCTGAACATCGTGGTTCGTTGTACGAACCCTATATAACAGTTGGCATACAAGTATAATCTTATAAACCTATCATGTTTCAACACATCTAGTTTTCTCAGCAGCAGTTTTGATTTTCGTCCGTCATCAGCGTTGTTGAGATCAGATTGAAGAAAATAATTGAATCTCGTGAACCTAGATTCGAAGGTGAATCTGCTTTCTCTGTCGTAAGAAGTTCCAAAATATTTTTGATGGTAGTATAAGCCGCTGTCTTTTGTACATCAGTCTCCATGTTTTCAGATTTGACACAGATTTTTCAAAAGGGTCTGCATCGAACATGCTTGATCTTCTTCAAATTGGCGTTGATGTTGCTAAAGTATTTAGTTCAATTCTTCTACTGTGATTGCCATTTCGTATAGCTGGCTTCTTTTATTCCTATCGCCAAATTGTTGTGATTGATGTATCGTCGATGTTGCAACAAAAGTCGTCGTTGCGTTCTATTAACTTATGCTTGTTTCTTAATCCAATAGTCAGGAAAATAGAACGAGGGCGGAATTGAACGTTGATCGGGAGTCTAAGTTCTACGCGCACACTGTTGGCATTTGACCGAGAACATGGTTTGTATTTATATGACAACAACACCGTGAACGTGCGAGGATACACCATAATCATGGGAAAATGCATAATGGAAATGATGGAAATTGGTTGTCATGGGCGAGTCAGGCAATTTGACTTTTGTGAAGATGGGGTTTGTTTTCCAAATAAAACATGACTCACCCAACAGCAAGTTCACTCGGTTGCGAACATTGGTTGATCAAGTAATTCGGCTTGTTTTGTTCGTTAGCAGGGTGCCCCCCTAAGACACACGTTAATTTTTCAAAGAAAAACGTGAGACAGTCGTTGCAAAATTGCACCAACTATTCTCAATGGTTTTGAGTGAATTGCTGATAATTTTTGTACATAATAAGGAGTACTGAACGAACTTTGCAAATATCACAGAATTTCTTTTTTTGCTGTGGTAGCTGAGAAATTGGTAGCCACCCTTCATCACAGACTTAACATTATTCGAGAGGGCTCTTCTCGCAAAGAGCAAGCGGGATTTCGGCCAGGACGCTGGTGTGTAGGCCATATCTCCGTTATGTGTCAGTTGCTAGTGCACCGACATTTGTAAAAGCGACCAACCATTGTTGTGTTTCTGAAAATAATAGCCGCATTGGACTCGTTTGAGAGATTCGCTCCATTAAACTGCTTACTTCTAAATGAAATTTCATTGAAGTACGTCGCTATCCAAAATGACTTATACGCTCATTCGAATGTAAGCGAACGGGGCGTACGGTACGACAAGGATACCCAACCTCCCCGATCTTGTGTTACTTAGCCGTAGAGGACGTCTTTTGGACGGCTCTTAGTGGATTCTTCACGGGTGGCGTTGAGCTCCTCCCGAGTGGAGTGTCATGGACTTGTATTATGCTGATAATATTAGCTTTCACGGCGAAGACACAACATTTTTCAAACAATTGTACAATCTGATGAAAAGTAAATTAACTTGGAGATTTCTGACGGTACTGTGCGGACGTATTTTTATTTGCTCTAACAATTTTGATCATAACTTAGTTGCATCTGCACGGATTTATACCATTTAAAAATTCCGTGTACCACTTGACGATATCTATCGGATTCCTTACTTTTTGTTCGTGCAAGTTGTCTTACGGCAAAGTTACCAGTTTGATGGGAAAAGAACAATTTCTTCACGCACACAAAGTTTGTTTCAGCATCAGCTATCTCACAGATTTTGCAATCATTGCAAAGACCACATTGAGCTACAAGTTTCAATACCTTATTTCATGTTCTATCTTCTGTGGTACACGATTTATTTCGGATTTATTGTTAACTACCAGCATCTCGCCAACAAACACAGTCAAATCTCTCAATGGATAAAACACTCATTATCGATCAGCCGGCAAGCCATATGCAACTCACAAACATGTACGAACGTGTCACGAGATCCACTGCCATGACAATGAAAAAATCGATTTAGCTGTGACCGTGAGAAGTATTTATGAAACGGAGACACTGAATCCTTGTAACCTCTGCTTCACGTGTTTAAATCCGGTTAGTGTCGATACTGTTGCAGCTAAATGTGCTTTCTGCGGGTTCCACCATCACGTGTCATGTGATGAGAATTTAACTGATGAGCGTGTAAGGATTGTGAATGATAATGACTATCCATCTGTGTATCATTTCTGCCATGCCTGTAGAACTTCAAATATAAATGGCCATCGAAAGAGTATACATTCATCTGTTGGGAAAAGTGTCTAATACAATAAAGAGTAGATTGTCGAAACTGGAAGATGATCTTGCACGAGTGAAGAATTCTGTAGAGCCATTTATTTGTAGACTGAACAAACGAATAAGCTCAAGTTTACCACCACCTAACTATTCTCCGGAAAAGGTTGGATTGTTGCAGCACGGCACCAATGACAGTGGTAAAAATATCTAGAAGCCGACAGTAGTCTCGAATGCCTCAATAATCAAAGTTGCCTCGAAAGAAATTTCTCTTAGTGTTATTTGCACCAACGTGCCAGAGTCGACGGAGACGTAATTGTCGAAAAGACACCAGAACGACTTGTTCGAATGGTTGAAACTGTGCAGTCATACGAATCTAAGAGCGATCCACCTGGCTTCGTTGATTCGCTTGAGTCGTCCTCCCAAAGCGCTACACCAAAATAAGCCGGAGTTGCTCGAGTTAGTAGTGCAAAATGAGGAAGATGTAGAAGATATACTTCTATCAACATATTTGCTACAGGACGGCATGGAAATACATCTCGTGAATTTGTTGTTGTGCCGTGGTCGGAGCGGGTAAAATTGCCACCGTTAGGTAACCAAAAGAAAACAAATGATTGCAATAAGCGCACGCTTGTTCTCTAAAATGCCCAGAAGATGTTACTGGTTCAGATACACAGTGTAAATCCAACCACGACATACAGCATTGGTGATTTATTAGTAATGGTATCCAAACCAGCATTGCAGCGGTTATCGATACGTTCTGAATACCGAAGTCATCGAATTACGAAGGTAATGGACCACGACCACTTTAACTGACAGGTTTACCACCAATATGGTGGATATCGAGCTTAAAAATTGGAAAAACCATTGACAGGAAGTTTCAAGAGAGATCAAAATTATCAGTAAACACATGTAAACCGACTCTATCGTGGAAGTTACCGAATTAATTAGTACTGAGCATAGTGATGCCGGGAATACTGTTCCGAAAAACGGATGTCGAACGACTCTATCGGAGTCGGTGATGTAATATACCCATTAACACGAGGACCACTATCTCACGTACTCAAATAACCTGCTCAAATACTCATCATCCAACACTTTTATGAAGATCAACATTACATGTTTCTACACCAACGCACAATGCTTGATAAATAAGTTACCTGAGCTAATCGAGCTTCGTCAAAATTATTCACAACTCCTGATAGCCGTAACGGAAACCTGGTTCAATCAGCAATTATTTGCGGCAGAAATTCCCATTCCAAACATGTTTTTTTCATTGTGTTCGTATGAACCGTGGAGAAGGAGGTGCTGCTATTTACTATGATCAACACCTCGCGTTCAGAGAAATAGCGGATAAAGTGTCTAATACAATAAAGAGTAGATTGTCGAAACTGGAAGATGAGCTTGTATACTGAAACATACACTTTCGTGTTCACTTGTATTAGCAATAGGTGAAAACTGTGTTGTTGGTGTGATTTACCGATCACCGTCAGCAGACGAAGCATACAATGCTAGTTCAATTAAGGAAACTTAGCTGGTTGTTTCCAGATATCAGAACAACGTCCTGATTATGGTCACTAAATTCGCTTGATGACTTATTCTACAAAAGTTTAAACGAAATTGCTTCATATAATCACATTTCAAGCATCCCTTGCTTCATAGGAACAAACACACCATCCATACTCGATCGTGTTCTGACGAGCGAGGGAAATGTCATCAAGGATATCCGCTATAAAGCACCACTTGAAAAGAGTGATCATGTAGTCATTGATTTTGACTATATATCTGGAGCGAAAAGAGCTAGTAATGCTCAGAAATTGATACGAGAAATCGATACGGTTGCATTATCAATGGCTCTTCAAGAAGTCACTGACTGGGCACCGATTAACACTGATGTCCAACAATGCTGGTCATCGAAACTTCAGAAAATCAATCGAAAAATGGAAATCTACTCTAAAATTGTTTCCAAAAACTGAAAAAGAGATTCAAATTCGTGATCCGGAGTCGAACAAGGGAATGAATAAAGGTGAGCAACTATGTTCGGAGAAGCCACATGCTGCAGTGAACACCTGAATCCTGGGAATCTTACTGTTTGTTTAGAAACGAAGTTACTGAACTTGTCTTGATAATTTAACTAGAGCCGTGGACGATGGAAACGCTATCCATGCTTTTTACATGGATACGTCTAAAGGATTTGACCGTGTTAACCACAGCATACTGCTGCAAAAATTTGAGCACCTCGGGGTGTGAGGCAGATTATTGGCCTCGATACAGGATTAATTGACTGGCAGAGTTATCCAGGTCAGAGTTGATGGTGCACTATCCATCTAAGTGGAAGTTACAAGTGGCGTATCTCAAGGCTCAGTCTTGGGGCCTATACTCTTCCTGGTGTACGCTAACGATATACCTGAAATGGTACACAGCAAAACATTTTATTTGCGGATGACATCAAAGTCTGGACTGCTGCTTGGGTTGCATCAGTGGCAAGCGAAAGTGAAGCATGAGGATTCCTAGACATATAGGATAATGAAGATTCTTAATTTAACGCGGTCTTCAATCTTTGAAACGATTCAATAGAATAAGCATTCCTTTTAAATTGTCGCTCATTTTCGCGTAACAAATCAGTCATCGGTTGAGAAATGTTAGCACGATTTGGAATGAATCTTCTGTAGTAATTTACTAAACCAAGAAACCGACGGGACATGGATAGTAGGTAATTGATGAGAGTTTATCAGGCATGGGGCAAATCCGTTTTTATCAACGTGATGCCCTAAGATTTCAAGGGAAGCGACACGAAAAAGGCATTTATCCGGGTTGACTACTACGCCAAACTGTGAAAGTCGCAGAAACACCGAACGCAGATATTCCGCTTGAGACGAACTAGCAATGAGGACATCATTAATATATAGATGAACAAAATACCGACTAGTAGATCGTTTCTTGGGCTGACGGGTATGATGATTTCGAGAGTTACTAAGGGATCATGCGATGTCTTGTACTTGCAGTGACAAGTTATGGAACATGAAATTCAACTCTTCAAAGTCACTTGGAGTCTGTTTATTGGAATTTTTGTCACTCGTGTGTCTGATGTGAGATAATGTTACACTGTGCGAGATATCGTGAACTTTGTCTGCAATGCGTGCCAAGTGTTGAAGACTGGTGTGCTTGTCCATAATGGCTGAGACTTTGCGGACGTCGGCTGTAAGACTTTACTGCCATAATTTACGAATGATTTTGCATTCCATTGGCTTGTCTCCTTGTAATTGGAGCATATGTCGCAGGTGTTGTGACGGAGTGTGATCACCCATTTATAAGCCGGACAAAAGTTTTCGTAGGTTGCGCTCGTCAGTAGACGAAGTACATGAGATGATGGCATGTTTCAGTGCATCGAACGGATTATTAACAGGACAGTTGTATATTAAATCACAACCTCTTTTGCGAACGAAGCTGGCAACATACCAACTACACGATTATATAGGGCTCGTAGAGTTTTCACGAGTAGGGCTTGAATATTGATCCGATTTGTGCCAACCAGAGGCAAGGGTCGTCCATACCAAGAGAGGGGAGGCTGAAGTGCGACATAGCGTCTGTAGAAATGTCTTTGAATGGGGTATCAGAAAATGCTGACTCAAGATCCATTTCGAAAATGAAAAATATATATATGACTGTAAAATAAAAATAAATGGGAGTCAATAGTACGAACAAAAATTTAAAAAGAGGAAAATGTTCGGGGCTCACCAATTTGTAGCGGTTGATCCAGCGGAGATTTCACCACTAACTGCGTACGCCTTCTGATTATTATACCTAACAAATCGAAACACACTTCTCAACGTAACACGGCATACAGATCCAAAACAATCAAACGATAGACTTGTCCCGAAGAAGAACACGTGGACAGCGTGAATAATATATTCAAATCGTGTACATATTTACATGTATCATTATAGCAAAACAAATGACAAAATATGTAGGATTAATATAATGAAATTCACAAGAATGGAAACACCATTAACCCCTACCTTACATTCCAGATATCCGGAAACAATAACTTGTGAAACGTACGAACTGTATGTTCAATATCGAAGTGCTAGGTACTCAACTGCTTATCGTCAAAGGAAATCTGGGCGCGTGATTCTCTTTTAGCTACCTTCATCCCTGTGCAAATTGAATTTCAACTTCATCGAATGGACTCATATGCATGTCATGAGTCAACATGTCGATGAGCCCACAGAATTCCGCCAGGGCTGCTAACCTTCGATCCTGGATCTCGTTATCTCTTAAAGCGGAGAAATGGTTCGCCATGTAGATTATCGCACTCCACTAGGAAAAAGTGATCCCGTTGTGATCAGATTCCAACTAGTACTCAGGTATGAAAAACCTCCTCCTAAACTGAGGCGAAATTTCAATCGCGTAGACTGGGAAGTCGTCTCAGAGGGAGCTAAAAAGATCTTGTCTCAATATGTAGGTGATGATATAGCAACAAACTGGCAGCTTATACACCACGGTCTGTCTACCCTTCAAGATAGGTTTGCACCGTTGGTGCACGTCAAGCAACACAACAAGTTACAGTGGTGAACACCTGCGATGCGACGGGTGATGAGAATGCGAGACAGTGCCTGGAAAACTTTTAAAGCTTCTCAGACACAACGGTCCTGGACAAGGTATAAAATGGTCAGAAATAAGGCTGTGGGAATCCAACGTAAGGCAAAACGTGGCTTTGAATCACGGTTGGCACGCAATATAAAGCAGTGCCTAAAGCGTTACTATAGTTATGCTAATTCAAAGGCAAAACGCGCGATTGGATTGGCAACCTTCAGCAGGAAAACGGACCTCAAATAGTTTCAGATTCGGAAAAGGCTTCGGCCTTTCTTAAATATTTTCAGTCTGTTCAGAGGCTTGATCGCCAAATAGATCCGCATAACATGCTAGTCATCAAAAGGCCTGATATCGGTACTCCACTTGAGGAGATATTATTCACTGATGATGAGGTTAAACTTGCTCTTAGAGCAACTAACCCGCATAAATCTGCTGGCCCAGACGATATTTACCCTCAAATTATAAAGAACCTGGCGCCAATACTAGCAGATCCTGTGGGTCGTAATTTCAACGCTTCCTTGCAACATGGATATATTCCGAGTATTTGGAAGCTGGCTAATGTGATCCCGAAACATGAAGGTGGCAGTCGATCCTCAGTTTTCAAGTACAGACCTGTAAGTCTTACCAGCATACTATGTAGAATCCTCGAGAAACTTATTAGGGATAGGATCTGTCGCCATCTAGTAGATTTATCTGCTTAGCACGGCTTCCTTGAAGGAAAGTCGTGCATGACAAACCTCTTATGTTTTCTTAACGAGGTCACCATGAGGCAAGATAAAGGCCAACAGGTTGAAGTTTTTTACTTGGACTTTTGCAAAGCCTTTGATTCGGTAAACCACGGATTGCTTGCAGTCAAACTTGGTTATATGGGTATCGATGGTCTTCTGAAGAAATGGATAATAGGCTTCTTAAACAATAGATTCTCTCGTGTCAGTATAGGCAATATGTATTCGTCGAAATTTAAAGTTGTTGGTGGAGTCCCACAGGGTTCCGTACTGGGACCGCTACTTTTCCTCATTTTCATCGATGATTTGGCAGCGTCGCTTAAGTGTCCCAGCTATATTTTTGCAGATGATGTCAAGATTATCGGATCACTGAATGAACAGGATCTTCTTGAGGATATAGAAACGGTCAACAAGTAGTCTGCTACATGGGATCTACTAATTAAATTCACCAAAAGCTATCTTTTGTCTAAAGTCATTAAGAAGCTAGAGGTTGCTGGTCTAGATGGGAAACTTGAGATAAATGGGTGCCGAAAGTTCGTGACTTAGGTATAGAAGTTTCAAGAGACTTAAAATGGGCTGATCAATGCGTAGCTGCTGCACAACGCGCTAGGAGAGAGCTCTTTTGCCTTAGATCAGTTTTTTCCTGCAGGTCCCAAGAGGTTTTCATACCATTATACAAAGCGGTCGTGAGACCACATCTTGAGTATTGCGTTCAAGTATGGTCACATTATTTGGAAAACGTTATTGCCAAGCTGGAAGGTGTTCAACGTTTAGCTACTCGTATGATTGTGGGGCAATCGAGTAGGTCGTATGAGGAACGATTGCTGAGTCTAGAGCTCTCCTCACTAAAAAGGAGGAGGCTACGTGGGGACCTGATTGAAACCTACAAAACATGTCAGGTTTCAGTACTATCCATTCCAGTGAATTGTACGCTCTGGCGACAAGTGTGGGTACTCGAGGCCACCAATTAAAACTGACCAAGCGACATGTCAGGTCCAATGTTCGTAAGTTTTCATTTAGTGAAAGGGTAGTAAATTACTGGAACCGACTTCCTAAAGACGTCGTTCGTTCTACTTCTGTAGGGGGTTTCAAGAATTAACTTGAATCTGTGTGGCCTTCATTATTTCCTGATTTTTATCCGTGAGGGACTAATTGGTATGATCCTCATGTTGTCTTTGGAACGCACTAATGTTTCTCCCGACCTATTGGTGACTGGAGTTTTTTCTGTTTCATTCCAGATTACTCTCATACCAGAAGATATTTGTGAAGATATTGTTTGAAGTGATGGTTGCTCTTCTGTGGCGCACAACTGAAAGAAATCTGGACGCTCGATTGGCTCGTCAGCCACAAAGATTACTGTGCAAACTGAACTGAACTGAACTGACCTTCAAACAATCGCAAAAATTCAATGTGGGCTGTGACCTTGAGAATTTGATTGACCAATCGCTTCACGTTATCAATCTCGACAAACTTAGACCATTTGATTAAGTTTTGAAGCTGTATTACGATCATAATTTCCGTATGTATTTCTAGAATTTTCTAGAGCCTAATGAATTAAAATTGATCAATGGTGAAGCGTTCCGCAACAGGTAATTGTCAACAGTCAATAGCTCGATCTGGTGCTGACTAACGAAGAGCTGATGGTAGAAGAAATACATTATGAACCACCCCTAGGGAAGAGTGACAAAGTCATCCTGACATTCTTTTTCGTTTCTTACGCTGAATTCCTCGACGAGGAGGTAACTCTTGTCCGAACCGTCACAGACTACTATGGTGTTTTCATTATTGTATATTTTATAACAATAATCCTGCATATTTCATTATTGTTTTGTTTTAAACATACATGTAAATATGTGCAAACTGAACTAAACTGAACTGAAAATGTACACATTTTGAATATACGATTCACGCCGCGCTCGTGTTCTGCTTTGATAAAGCATATCGCGTGTGACTGCCTGGGATTTGTATGCTGTTATTCGTTGCGAACTGTGTTCCGGTTTATTGCGTTCAATAACCAGAGACGTACTTTGTTAGTGGTGTAATCTCCGTTGGATCAACCGCTACAAACTGGTGAGCCCGAACATTTTTCTTTTTGAAATTTTCGTTCGTACCATATACTCCAAGTTATTTTGATTTTGCTGTCATATCTATTTTTCATTTACTAAATGGATCTTAAATTAGCATTTTCTGATACGCCATCTGAGGATATTTCTACAGACGTTATGTCAAACTTTAGTCTTCCCTCTTTTGGTATGAACGACCCTCGCCTCTAGTTCGCACAGATCGAAGCACTTTTCGAGTCTTACCACGTAAAAACTCAACGATCCAGTATAATCGTGTAGTTATATGTTGCCATCGTCAGTCGCAAAGTAGGTTGCTCATTTAATTTACAACCGCTGTGCTGATAATCCGTACGATGCACTCAAACATGCCTTTATCTCACGTACTTTATCTGCTGACAAGCAAAACCTACGGAAACTTTTGTCCGGTTTAGAAATGGGTGATCACACTCCCTCACAACACCAGCAACACATGCTTCAATTACCAAGAGACAAGCCTGTTGATGACAAGATCATTCGTGAATTATGGCAGCAGAGTCTCACAGACGACGTCCGCAAAGTCCTAGCCATTATGGACAAGCACACCAGTCTCCAGCACTTGGCACGCATTGCAGACAATGTTCACGATATCTCGCACAGCGTTACCTTGTCTCACGTCAGACACACCACTGACAGGCATGAAAGCATCTCTGTCCAGAATGATTTTGAAGAGTTAGAATCGATGTTTAATTCCTTGTCATTGCAAGTACAGAACATCGCACAATCTCGTAGTAACTCACGAAATCATCATCCTCGTCAGCCCAAGAAACGATCTATTAGTCGTTCTAACGGACCGCGAAGCCAGACATTAGACGCAGCAGCTCTGTCTGGCACCCTTAAAAGCCGAGTTTTCTACGTTAACGACCCGGCCACCAAAATGCGATTCCTCATCGACACTGGTGCTGAGATTAGCGTTATCCGACCATCTACTAAGGAACGCAAGAGCTTTTCGTCAATGACGTTGCAGGCGGCAAACGGCACGAAAATTTCCACTTTCGATCAAAGATCACTTTTTGTCGAATTGGGTCTACGACGCGACTTTCGACGGATTTTCACGCTGGCTGATGTCAAAGTACCGATTCTGGGAGCAGAGTTCCTCTCACATTTTGATCTCTCAGTCAATATAGCTAAACGAAAGCCTTTTGATAATTTGACAAAGATTAACTCCTTTGGTAATTCCTGCGATTCCCCTATTCGAACCATTCGTGTACTCACCCCTGACATCCCATCTGCGTTCAGTGACTTACTGAAAGAAGTTTCGGAAGTTTTCAAACCCTGTACACAAGCTGCTGTCGTTAAACATAACGTTAAACACCACATTGTGACCCGTGGTCCTCCGGTGTTTAGCAAGCCCCGTCGTTTGGCTCCAAACAAGTTCGATGAAGCGAAACGTGAGTTTGAACATATGCTCGAACTGGGAATTATCCGGCCATCAAAATCGCCCTGGGCAAGCCCCTTTTACATGGTGGAAAAAAATAAATCTGATGCTTGGCGACCATGCGGTGATTACTGTTCCCTTAACAGAGTTACTGTTCCCGATCGTTACCCCATTACCCATATTCATGACTTTGCACTTTCATTACACGGAAAGACAGTGTTTTCTAAACTAGATTTGGTGCGTGCTTATCACCAGATACCTGTCGCCGACGAAGATATCCCTAAGACAGCTATTACCACACCTTTTGGTCTTTTCGAATTTTTAAAAATGCCCTTTGGTTTACGCAATGCTGCTCAAACCTTCCAGAGATTCATGGACCAAGTTTTCCAGAGATTATGTTTTATGCATGTCTACATTGATGACGTCCTGATCGCCAGTTCTTCTCAACAGGAACACGCAGAACATCTGCATGCTGTTATTCAGCGACTTTCACAATTCGGCGTTGTGGTTAATCCGGATAAATGCCTTTTTGCTGTCGCTTCTCTCGAAATCTTAGGACACCATGTGGATCAAAACGGAATTCGCCCTGTGCTTGATAAAATTTCGTCCATCAATGATTATCCATGTCCCACCTCGCTTCGACAGTTACGTCGATTCCTAGGGTTAGTTAATTATTACAGAAGATTTATTCCAAACTGTGCTAACATCGCTCAACCGATGACTGATTTGTAACGCGGAACGGAACGACAATTTAACATGAATGCAGATGCTGCTGAATCGTTCCAGCGATTGAAATCTGCACTGAAAGAAGCATCTACGTTATCCTACATGTCCAGGAACCCCAACGCTTCGCTTTCACTTGCCACCGATGCATCACAAGCAGCAGTCGGCGCTGTCCTGCAGCAAAGTATTGACGGTGTTGCAAAACCGCTTGCATTCTTTTCTCGTCGTATACAACCCACCCAAACCCGCTATAGTACATTTGGCCGCGAATTGTTAGCTATATATTATGCTGTTCGTCATTTTAGACATTTGCTTGAAGGTCGTGATTTCATTGTTTGGACCGACCACAAACCTCTCACTTTTGCGTTGTCCGCCACAGCTGATAGATATTCACCGCGTGAGATACGTCACCTTGACTACATTTCACAATTTACGAGTGACATTCGCTATCTATCTGCTTGGTCAAACACAGTTGCCGATGCATTTTCTCGAATGCAACTCACAGCACTCAGTCGATCGAACTTCGATCTCACGCAGCTAGAAGAGGCTCAGCAACATGACAGTGACATGCTGCACTACCAATCTTCGTCATCCCTCCGAGTCAAACGTATTCCTATTCCCAACTCCAGTTTGACTGTTTTGTGTGATTTTTCCAACGAACATCCCCGTCCTTTAGTACCGAAATTACTTAGGAAATCCATTTTTGAAGATTTTCATTCCCTTTCTCATCCCGGCATTCGTGCTACTCGTAAGTTGATCACTGATCGATATGCTTGGCCGAACATGTATGCAGATATTCAAAATGGGACAAAAGCCTGTCTCCAGCACCAACGCAGTAAAGTTCAACGCCATACTCTCAGTGCTCCAGGATCTTTTCCTCCACCGAGCCAACGGCTGGCTTGCCGAAATACCTCCACGTGGTGCCAGCTGGGTGGGCTTGGTTCTCCGAGCTCAGCGAAAGGTTTGGCGGTGTTGTTTGAGGGTGTGGTGGGTTTTTTTCGCCTGGCAAGCGTTCTCCCTATGAAAAGCCACAAAAATCCAATGATGACATTACGACGCGACGGATGTGACTCCAAAATTCACTGCCCCTTGTCCTATCCAAGGACATTGTATGGTGCACAGACCAAAACTGAAGTCACCAACCTATCAACGGGGTTATCGGGCTCCGAACTGGAAATTCCCAGAAAAGGGCGTATGAACCGCTTTGTCGGTCACCGGCCACCGATAGATGCGAACATCTCTCGCTCCACTGCCTTGTGGGTAAAGGCTCGGGGTGGAACCCCCTAAACGAAATCTCCCCTACTTCAGTGTAGGCAACCGGGTAGTATCATGCCTACGCTCAACGATGCCGATAACAACGCTTTGTTCCCCCTTCTCGCTTTGTACATCTCATTGTTAATGTTGAACGGCACTTTATCTGTATCAGATTGTGCAAATATAATAATAATAATAATAAGCCCACGCTTTCAGCACGTTCATCTCGACATTGTCGGTCCTCGAGCTATCTCTAATGGTTTCACCCACATTTTAACTTGTGTTGACCGTTTCAGCCGCTGGCCTATAGCCATTCTCATTACCGGTATTACAGCTGAGACCGTAGCGAAAAACTTTCTACAATACTGGATGAGTAATTACGGTGTTCCATCTACTATTACTACTGATCGTGGATCACAGTTCCAATCTACCCTTTTTTGTGAGTTGACTATACTCCTCGGCTCTAACCACATCAAAACCACAGCCTATCATCCTTGCGCGAACGGACTTGTTGAACGGTTCCATCGACAGCTGAAAGCAGCATTGATGTCACATGGTAATACTGAAAACCGGGCAGAGAACCTACCAGTGATTCTTCTTGGTATACGTGCTACCGTCAAAGAAGATCTCGGATGTTCTGCAGCAGAGTTAGTTTACGGCACACCACTCCGTCTTCCAGGTGAATTGATCGCATCCCCTGACGTTGCAGCTGACATTACTATTCCCCACTATGTCAATCGCTTACGCTCCTTCATGCGTCAATTACGTGCCACCCCCACTCGCCCATACACCCCGTAACGTTTACGTACCAAGTGATTTGCATTCATGCTCTTTTGTTTTTCTTCGAACTGATCATACGCGTAAACCTCTGCAAGCCCCATACACCGGTCCCTTCAAAGTCGTTAGCCGTTGTGACAAATACTTCGTCATCGAACGAAATGGTTCTCGAGATACTGTTGCAATTGATCGATTGAAAGCAGCTTTTATCGAACCAGTCTGCGACGAAACACCGCCTCCAGACGTTCACACCCCAAGTGGTACCCCGGATGTTGACCTTTTCCCTTCAACCCCA
>JACCGJ010021797.1:0-12318 GCA_013407085.1 Atriophallophorus winterbourni | reverse complement strand
AATACCATAGGATGTACGTAAAAGATTTAAACAAAAGGTACTTTCATGTTTGCGTCCATGTGGTTAAAAGGAGGAGCGAAAGTGATCCTAATAATGACATGCAATGGGGAATGTCAACCGGGAATATGTGTTTGAGCTAATTTGTCTTGACCGGGTGTTGGTGTGTAAAATGGAAGCACTAAGGGATTTCAGTACACTGGGGAAACACACTATTATTCAACGTAAAAGATGGTTTTTGTTGTTGGCCTCCTTCGGTCGATGTCGACCATGGATGTACATCATACTCGCATGAATTTTGATGTTCTACAGCTTTTCGAATGAATAAACAGTCCGATTTGGGAGGACAATCTCTTCCGCAGCGCAATCAACGATAGTCCGAACTCGGTTGTAGGGCGTCAGTTGCACGCCAGTGGCCTTATCTGCCAAGAGCTGTATCTGCTCCTCCCAAGCTCGCAGACGACGCTTTACACAATGCCTCCAATGTGAGCGATCAAGAGCAAGTTCTTTGCAACTCGCGGGGTCAATGCCAAGGGCTTTCATACCACATTTTCAAAAGTATTTGTACTGCAAGTGCGGTCTGTTTAAAAGTTTGACGTCCTGATTGTAACTCACCATAGAGTAGACCTTTCGGGATACGACCGTTATTCATTCTGCAAACAAGACCAAGCCATCATCGTTTCATTTAGTGGAGAAACAATTTCTGGTGGTAAACAGTTCCAACGAAAACAGACACGGACTGCGTGACTTCAGGTCGGGAGATTTGAACCGATGTTAAATTGATGTCTGCGTTAGTGGGACCCCGTATGGATGATTCGGTATGTTAGGATTGGATCAGCTCGGATTCGTCTGCACTCGAGTGTGCATAAATCAAGTCTAGTCAGTCGCTGCTTAAATGGTAGATTATCCAGTAACCATTTTAGTTGCCTTATGGTAAATCTTTCCGAGGAGCGAGATTTCGTTTTGCATCTATGGTGTCCATGCTTGTAGTGCATAGTCCACAACTGGATCCATATATGTATTGAGCATCTCTGGCAACGAGTGCGGTGGGGAGAGTGAGTAAGTCAAGTACACTTCATTCACGCTTATAAAAGGCGTCGCACTTCAGACTGTTTTTCGAATGTTTGCTCACCCAGATAACGAGATCTTTCTGCGATATTCTCCACTCAAGCGAATGACTGCCAAGTATGTATGAGAAAGAGAAGGGCTTCCTAAGTTGCGCACGTTGAAGTTCAGCTTGTTTTGAATTGACTAATGGTGCAGCTTATTTAAATCTGCTTGTAAAACTAGACAATCCTCAACAGAGTTAACCTAAGTCAATCTTTTTAAATCTCCGGCGAAAACAACACGTTTACAGCGTTCTAGGTGATGGAGATCATTTATAAATATTAGGAACAGTATTGGAATGAGCACTGAACCTTGTGGGTCACCGTTCGTTGTTCAGGAAATTTAGCCATTATTTCTGACTTTCGCTTTGCGTTCAGATAAGAAAATTGCGATCCATATTAGTAGATTTCCAGTGATGTCAACATCCTGTAGTATCTAAAGTAGTAAGGAGTGCTTAACTTGATCGAAAGATTTAGATATATTTAGGTAACAGGCATGTACGGAACACCGTCTAGTGCAAGCGTCTAATCGTTTAAAGTCGTGAGCAAGTTAGACAAGCATGGGCGTGTTTTTCTTATTCCATGTTGTATCGGAGGAGGAGTTTCATGGTTCTCGAGGTGCCTGTTAATATATTCACACAATAAGCGTTTCAATACTTTAGAAACCACTGAAAGGAGTGTCTCGTGGGGTGTAATTGGCCGGTTCCGGACGCCTTCCACCTTTGTAGATTGGTGTATTAACTCCGAGTTTCCAGTCAGCTGGTACAATTTCCGTATTTAGTGTGTTTAAATAAATCACACATTGGACCGCGAAGCTGCAGCTCACATGACTTCAGAATAGTTGGCGTTATTACGTCTTCCCACGGGGATTTGTTTACCTTTTGTCTGCGTAAATGGTTTCGCACAACCGTAGGATTTACTTCGACATCACTTAGGTTTTCCACCTCTATTGAACGTGGCAAAGGTGTTGGTAGGGACACATATAATTGACAAAAGACTTGCGCATAAAATTAATTGTTAATACGTCCGTTGTCTGAATGGAAAAACTTCCGGTTTTACCTTAGTCGCGTTGTTTACAATCGTGTGAAGTATCTTACGGTGTCGTTCCATCTGGTCTATCAGCATCCGAGGGTGATATTTCTCGTCTTCGCAAATTAAGGACGTCACCTTGTTTCGAAAATTTTAAACAGATGTTCCCAGAATACGCCTGTTCAAGTGATCCTGTGTGAATTCCAAGCCGAATTTTGCATGGCCATCCACATTGGAGTGCGGCTGTGGAGTTTGAAACAAATATTT
Organism: Atriophallophorus winterbourni; assembly: GCA_013407085.1. Lineage (NCBI taxonomy): Eukaryota > Metazoa > Platyhelminthes > Trematoda > Plagiorchiida > Microphallidae > Atriophallophorus > Atriophallophorus winterbourni. Next base: position 9,919 of record JACCGJ010021797.1, on the reverse strand, counting down.
CTAACTTTGCTTCGTTCGTCGATTTTTCGTCGATTTTCATACTGATGAATATCATAAGGTTGAGACAGTGATTTTCTGAATTCTTAAGATCGAGATGCCTTTCTTCTACCCTCTGGAGTGCATTGCGAATGCCAAAGTAATGAAAGCTTCTGATGAGGTTGACCCATTAGATGCCATCCTGGCGCTGTACACGAATCCGAAGAACAATACGAGGTGGCTACTTAGCCCCAGAGGACTATGATACTGCACCGATTCGACTGTTTTTGCTTCGGATGTGACAATCAAATCTAGGATTAAATGTTCGTGATGCCTCTCTGTCAACTAAAGAAATTAAAGTTGTTGTAAAAGGGGATGAGATTAATCATCTCGCAGAATGTGTAGTCAAGTGATTGTTGCAGGTTCAATATTTTGGTGTAAAGCTGCGGATGACTGAATATTCCATTGTAAATATTGGTTGACATGACTGATCTTTAAGTCGACATTACCCTTTTTCTGTGATTTAACAAATATAGCTCAACTATTATCTTCGACATTTTGCAACCAAAACAATTATACGAAAAGTATATCATTTTAATTAAAGTTGATCGTTTTTGTCATTTTTAAATTGATTTTTCGCTATCAAATTTTAATCTTCAATCTATGATGGAGAATGGTAAAACAGACCGACGAACATTTTAGCGGGAAATAAACGAAAATCAGAAAATTCATGTGACAGAGATGTTCGACATTTGTCTGAATCTCCAATACTCCATGAATCGAATTCCATTTTTTTCGGAAGTTATATTTGGTAACGTTATTTAGATTGATTGAGGAAGTTTTCGAAAAATTCACGATTTAATTTTTAAGCACAGTTAATTTAAAAAGTAGAGTAATCAGATTTGTTTTATATCCTTTTTTGAATGTTAAATTTCTTAAATTTCGCTAAATTTATCTCGACTGGTTTACACAAAAATGTTTTCTCTAAGATAGGATTTTTTCTTTTTATTCCAAATTTAAGCGAACACAACATAAACAATAAAATTAATGAGATTGACATCCCAGTTTTTCAGTAGTCGTATCTATTTAAATTCTCGCATCGGTCTTGAGTTTTACCGCAAGCGATAAAAAATCTGGATAACGGCGGATGTAATTTACCAATGTAATATTAATCAAATCCTGTGTTTAGAGAAATATGACGGTTATACGTTTCACGATGTGAAATATTTTACGTATGGTTTAAAAAATGATTTTTTTGTCTGTATAATAATGGACATTGAAATATTGGTCGGTCCAATCTGGCATTGAATGTTTGGACTGTTTCGCCGATTGGCATGATATATAACAAAATCAAAATGGACTTATCCACGAGTAGCAAGGATTCGATACTCTACCGGTTACCAAAGGATTTGTTTCAGTTAAAGTTAATTGATATTGCGTGCGGGTAGAACGAACTGGATCTATCTGCTCATTTCCAGAAATATCTTTGCTGATGGGATGAAAATGATCTGTTGCTGCTAGGAACAAGGAAATTAAAGTCGAGAAATGCGTTGATCCAGATTGCGTATGAACATACATACGTGCTGATAGAAAATATTAACTTGCTACTAGATTTTCAACGAAATAACTACATATATAATAATCCTTAAACTGAATTTCGAGAATTACCATTTACTTGATTTCAAATATCAGGCAAAATTGATGCGCGAGAGTTGCATTCGAACACTTGATATAAAACAAATACAAATGCTTGTATCTTCGTAAAAATGTGTACAAATAATAGAAAAACTACCTACAATAACAAAAAGCTCATTTTAACGATTACCAATACACAAAATTCACTACCGGTTTCGTACAGTTGGCATTCGTCAGGCACGGACAGCAGGATGAGAATCCGCATGTGCTTAAAACTGTAGAATAATGGTATACAAGTTGCGCTTGTATGCCGCTGTTGGATAATTTCGGTATGACCAACCTGTTCAATAACATGAGCCCGCACACATGTAGACTGAGTTTGAACCCATGTCCGTGAACTAAAAGCTCATTTTCCGGCATTTCCATCCCCAACACACCTCACGACCGGTTTCGTGGAGCCCTATATTCTCAGGTGATCTTGACATTAGTACTAATTGAAATTACCGTTCGATGACTTACAATCTGCTCCATAAATGCCAACACATGGAGTAATTTTAGACGATATAATTAGAGCAGAGGACTCAATTTTCTGTATTTCACATCAAGCTTTGCAACAAATACTTGAGTAATAATAAAAGAATCAGTGATCAATATCAAACCCTAAACAAAACATCAGTATCAATTCTTATTGCTCAAGCTGGGTCGATCGATACCCATATGGGCCAAGACCACGAGAGATCATGAACTGAACGTTTTTAACACATAAATTCGGTCGAAAAAGTTTGATCACAATTGTCTGCTGTTCTCAAAATGTTCCAGCGAAGTCTTCTCCGATAATTCTCTTGGGACACACTCAATGACAGTGAACGCATCCTCTGGATTTACTCGGTGGCCTGTGTCGACCAAGCGAGTTAAAAATAAACTATTCAGTAACTTGAAACATCTTTTTTAAAACAAATTTGATGGTGTTCAGACATTTGATTTTTCAGTTTTTCGATCCAATGGACCAGTTGAATTTCTAAATGCTTATTGAGTTTGCCTGATCAGATCGCTGGTTTGTAAGGTTTTCGGTTTTTTGGCGGATATATTTTCAGTTTTTCATAACTGAACGTTAGTTGTAGCTTACGGGTCACAGAGTCACAATGGCATCTATGAAAATATAAAGACTACCTCGGCACTGTTAGTAATGGTAGCCTTCTGGACATTGTGTTCAAAAGTCTTTCAAAAAACATTATATATAACCATTTTCGCGTCATAGCAGCACAAGTTCTTTCCGCAAATTCTCATCAGAGCAAATTCGAGTTGCTCGTGTGAGCTGATTATGGACTAAGTTCCATAACAAATTCACCAAGACTGCACTCACGAAGTATGTATATTGTTCTGTCTGTGTGAGTATCCGTGGATACATCTGCTTAAGGTTTGATTTTATCTGCTTCAGTAAACTATTGCGGCAGGCAAATCGTCTCCTTGTTTTGCAGTTCGCAAGCGTTCATCATTATATCATTGAGTGGATTCTTAATTTTCACATAATCAATGTAAGTGAGAAGTGTATCCTCCATATATCCTATATACATCTCAAGTTTCTTCATTATATCTGTTAACGCTCCGTGCTGCAACCCAGCCATAAAAATATCTTGCAGCAACGGACTCCGCAATGAAGCAACTCGGACTACTTGCGCAGCACGGTTATTCTTTCGTTAACACTGATAATATATACTTCCTAAGTTTGAAAAACCGATTACACATTATGTTTTCTTCCATTATTTGTGTTTAATTGACAGGAAGTTCTGAGTTTCTGAGATTGCACACTTCGATACAACTCAATAGCAAGATTAACTTGCTGTTTCTCAGCAAAATCTCATCATGACTTATGCGTTAAGATGACGAAAATGAATATTAATTTCATAATTGCACTTCGAAGAGCGAATCATGTTATGCTAATTAGTTAATTGTGTTGAAAGATTTAAAAAACATACATTGTATTGTTATATTCTGTCATAAAAACAACTCATCTTTAGACTAATTGATACTTTGACAATGAATGTGTATTAGACGAAACATTTCTTCTAAAAGTTTTGGTTATAGGTATTTGAAAATATTCGTATACAAATAATAAAGTGAGATGAAAGACAAAAATGTGTCTAGTATCAATAAAAAATAAAACATTTCGAAAATTTAGCATAACTAGATTACTTCAAATATCGATGTTTTGACCTTGAACTGGACTCTAATATTATCGTATTCAGTAAACTTTTGCGTCAGAAATAATGCAAATAATTCGATGAAAGCATGATTAAACGCAGAAAGAAAAATGCATATTGCTAAGTTTAGCGCTTATTTGAGTTTGATGTTACAATTTACTTCCATAAATCAATAATTTGAATACTTTTTCCCTTTTTATAAGTTATTTTAACATAAAACTGCTAGCAAGATCTGAACTCACGGTTGTATGTTAGATATTACACTCCAAACTAAACAGCGGGTTTGTTTTTTGGTAATCCTTATGTGACGACTCGGCAAACTTTACAACTGGTAACAAAAGAAATCACTTTAATTGCATTGATCGGTTGACTTAGATCCACTGTGTGGTTCAGTCATGCAAATGTTGGCTGTGCTAATCTGACAAACGGTAGCATTAAAATATTACTTTGTTCATCACTTATCCACAGTTTCAAAGTTCACTTAACCTAATCTTACTATCTCCACCTGATGACGACGAGCAGCCAGAAACCGGTTGTGTTGTGTAAGTGCGGGGGATGTGAGCAACACAATAATTTGGTCATCCATAAGCGCCTCGAGTGCTTTATCAAGAATCACTGTGATTCTGTGTTTGAACACCGTGGTTCATTGTACGAATCCTATGTAACAGTGGCATTCAAGTATAACTTTGTTTACCACTCATCCACTGTTTCAAGGCTCACTGAACCTAATCTTGTTTTCTCCACCTGGCGACGATTCACAGCCAGAAACCAGTTATGGTGTGTAAGTGCAGGGAGTGTGATCACTCCAAAAACGACACTTGTTCATCTTCATTTTAATCGAATCTTGACGAATACATATGGGATAAAACCCTTATATAGCCTACCTCAAGTTTGTAGGATCAATACTAATTATTTATACTTATATTTTTTGTACCTATATTTCAAAACCTTGGTTGTTGCAAAGTAAAATGCTTTCTGAACCATAGATGCTGAACCGTGCATTATAACACAATGACTGTTGTAGCGACCTCCTCTGTTGCCCTCAAACAGTTGATGTTTGTATTTTATTCGCATCGTCATTTCCAATATTATTTTGGGAGGGGTTTTCTGGCACTCAGAGTTTTTATTGCAACGTAATATATGCTTTATTCAGCAGAGCGTATGCATAAGATTCTGGCTTTCTGGAAAATGGAAAATGTTTGGGATGGATCCATTAATCATAGCATCATAAAAATAAAATGTGAATGGGATTGGTAATAGCATTTTTCGGCAACATTTTGCCTCTGACACAAACTTTCTCAGACCAAGGGTAGTGATTAAAACAGGTAACTTAATTAAATAGGACTCCGTTTCCCACCTCTAATTGCATTGCTATTAAATATGGTGAAACTTATTCTCAAAATTAATGGTTGTGCGCCACTTAACGACAACACTTGAGAAAAACATTTCTTGTTTTATCAACTTAATTTATGTTTCAGAAACTCTGCAACATTTCGGTAAAAATCGACGTGAATACACGAATAAGATTAAGTTTTTTCGAATTGTGTTAATGGACAAAATATTTGCATATTTTCACAATAACGATTATTCAGAATTCAGAAATTCATTTGTATTTTTAGTAAACTGTATGATATTATTTGCAGTAGATGTAGGAAGCGTGCTCCTCACCAGATCATATCAAAGCGCAGACTGCGACACTGATCATTCACTGGTCTGTGCAAAACTGAAGCTTCCCCACACGATATTTCACCGCACCAAATTGTCTGCTAAGCCTAGGATAGACGTCACTCGCATGTGCGAACCTAATCTAACTGCGAGATTCGCAAAAGCCTTCACGGACGAGTTCAACAAGACAACCCCAATTGAATCTGCTTCAGAAAACTGGGAATTGATAAAAAGCTGCATATGCCGAGTCGCACTTTCCACTTTCGGTCCGAAGAAAGCTCGAACGAGCGACTGGTTCGCAGCAAACGCTTCTGAGATGACTTCTGTGCTGGATGAGAAACGCTCAGCATTCTTGAGGTTCAAAGGTATGCCAACAGATGAAAACTTACGTCTTCTAAGAGCAGCTAGAAATAAGGTTCAACAGACTGCAAGGCGTTGTGCAAACGACTATTGGACTGAAGTTAGCCTCAATATCCAAAAAGCTGCGAATACCGGCAATTTTCACGGTATGTATGATGGGATCAAGAGAGCCATTGGCCCAAACAAACTTAAAACGGCTCTCATTAAGTCTTTATCTGGTAAGCCGATTGTCGACAAAACTCAACAGATGGAAAGATGGGTAGAGCACTTCTCCTCCCTCTACTCTAGGGACAGTACGGTTCTACAGCATGCACTTGAAAATGTCGAACGGTTGCCGACCATTGAATATCTAGATACCCCTCCTACTCTTGATGAGCTCAATAAGGCAATCGACCGCCTCAGCAATGGAAAGGCTCCCTGGTGGACGACGGACAAATTCCACTAGTTTATCAAATGCGGTAGAGCAGCATTAGTACAGACTCTGCACCATTTGCTTCTTTAGTGCTGGCAGGAGGGGGGTGCCCACGAAGATGTGCGATACAGAAAGATCATCACGCTATTTAGAATAAGGGTGGACAGAGTTGTACTGCAACAATACAGAGGAATCTCCCTTTCGAATGTTGGAGGCGCATTGCTTGCTAAAGTCTTACAGATCCGCTGCCAAGTTTCAGCTGATAGAATTACTTCCGAATATCAATGTGGCTTCAGCAAGGGAAGATCAAACCGTTGACTGATCTTGCTCCCTGATACAACTTCAAAAAAGGTTGTCGGTAACAGCGTATGCCATTATACGTGTTTTTATTGATTTAAGTAAGGCATTCGACTACGTCAGCAGGGAGGGTCTTTTCAAAATGCTTGATCTGATAGGCTGCCCCACCAAGGCTGCTCAGACTCGTTATTTCGTTCTACTCAGGCATGAAATGCTCAGTCCATTTCAACGGTTGCAGTTCAGAAGCATTTGAAATTCGCCGAGGGGTCAAACAAGGGTGAGTTCGGCTGTTTGGCATTTTCTTTGCTCTGCTTCTGAAGCACGCTTTTAGGACGAGAACAGAAGGCATTTACATACGCACGCGAAGTGATGGTAAGCTTTTCAACCTGAACCGGTTGGGAGCACACACCAAAGTACGGGATGTGATAATCCGTGACCTGTTGTTTGCCGACGATGCAGCCTTCATTACTCAATCCCAAGAGAACCTACAGTCGCTAATGGACTGTTTTTCGTCGGCATGCAAAGACTTTGGTCTAACAATCAGCATGAGCAAGATCAAAGTCCTTGATCAAGTGACTATATCGCCTCCAATCATCACTGTGGGAAACTGTCAGCTTGAAGCAGTACATCATATCACATATCTTGGTTCAATCATTGCAGATAGCCTCTCGCTAGTCACGGAGATTGACAAGCGAATTGGCAGAGCAGCTGTCATTTTGTCCCGATTAAACTCTCGTATTCGGGGTAACCGCAAGTTGACTGTAAAGACAAAGATTATGGTATACAGCGCGTGCGTACTAAATGCTTTACTATACGGCAGTGAAACCTGAACGACACACGCAATACACGGCGGAAGCTGAATGCTTTCCTTCTACGAAGCATCCGTCGTATCTTGAACATATCGTGGATGGACAGAGTGACTAATGCTGAAGTGCTTTCAAAAGCTTGTCAACAGAGCATGTTCACCCTATTACGTCAGCGCCACCTGCTGTGGCTTGGTTATGTCTGCAGAAGGGAAAATGGTCGTATTCCGAAAGATCTACTCTACCCTAAGTTGCAACTAGGAAGTCGACCATTGGGCAGACCGCACTTGCGGTACAATGACTTTTGCAAAAGAGATATGAAAGCTCTTGGCATTGACCCCGCGAGTTGGGAAGAACTTGCTCTTGACCGCTAACTTTGGAGGCATTGTGTAAAGCGTCGTCTGCAAGCCGGGGAGGAGCAAATTCAGCTCTTCGCTGCTGAACGCAGAGCCGCCGCCGGCGTGCAACTGATGTAATACAACAGAGTTCTGACTATCGTTGCAAGCGCTGCGGGAGAGATTGTTCCTCCCGAATCGGACTGTGTAGTCATTCAAAAAGTTGCAAATCATGAAATTCATGCGATGTGATGTACATCCATGGTCGAAATCCACCGACGGAGGCCAACAACAACAGATGTATCAAAACATGCTAGAGTGAATGGAGTAATCTGAAAAGCCTTGCTTTGAAACATGCGTAAACTGTTGAGATAATAGTCGAGTGGTTTCTCTAAACAAATAATCATGGAGAATCAGCCACGGTGGCGCTGAAGCTCGGAATCTTGAAACGTCAATTTTTTGCACTTTTATTGTACGGTTTTGCTTCTCTCCCAGGTTATTTTAAGACATGTTTGGAAATTCATTTATAGCAAATTTATAATTAATACAGTGAATAAATTGCAGCTGGGAATTACCAAGCAAGAATTTCAAATACGTTTTGTAGATAAGAATAATTCGCGTATGCATCGTAGTTAAATATATTTGAGATTAATCGGGGATCTATATTCTTGAAAAGGAAGTTTGCGATGAATCAACCGTGCCGTTCGTTGACGTTTCGCTCATGACACCGAAACTTGGTCAAGTATGAATATGGATTACTTGCCCACACCACACAACTATGTTTGTTCTGTTTGCACTCACCAAGGATTGACAGCACACTCAGTATTCTCATGAGTTCTAGAGAATTTTTACACTCCCTGAATGAATCACAAGACAGACCAACGCATTGTAATACTTCGCATCTGGGGTGAGGTTTCAGATGAATATTTAAGTGATTGACGGTAAATATTATTGAAGACCAATTCAAAATGCTCACACCACCTGAGATTTCGAGATATCCATACATCCGTGAAACGCTTCGAACTTTGCTCATTCATATGCTGCGGATTGACACGACGCTTCCTGCAAACATTTCCATCGATCTGCAGTCAATGCCAGCTACCTCACTAATGACATGCTTCTGACGTATGTAAGACTCCCCATTTCCTGGAAGCCTTAGAGGACATGTCATCCACATTATTATAAGTACTGAAAATCGCTTGACTTCTTTTTAATCCTAAAACGATTTACCATTATCGATCTTGTATTACTCGACTACCTCACTGGTAATCTGCTATACTTCAAATACGTTTACAATAATTTACTATAATCATGACGAATACAACCAATTAGCTGTACAACGGACTACGCAAAGGCCGCACATAGAGTATTACTTAAAACGAAAAGCGTAATGAGCAACAATTCCAATCAATTACGGTCACACGGTCACACCGGGATCCGATGACGCTCGATACAAAATTGACTACATTACCTCTGCATTTCACGCATATATCGATTGGCGCCCAAATCTTCACATTGGTCAATCAGTCCAACGCTAATCGCTTTTACTCAGGAATCCCATAACACACGCGAAAACAGATTGGACATATACGTACAATATTCTGTTTATAATTTTTCACCTAATAGGTAAATAGTTTGGTTTTAAATTATCAGTCCAAAGATGAAAGTTCAGTTATTTTCGAATAAAATTTCCAGTTGTGTCCTCTACTTTTCATTCTAATGTCCGTTACTTCAAAGTGACAAGGAATTAGGAGCAACCTATTTCAAATCTAGCATCCATATAAATCTTCAAGCATGTTACTTATTTTATACGTCGTTGATGGAAGGGGAACACAGAATTCAAGGATTTATGGTTAAAAACATAATACTTTAAAATACCACAGAATTATGAATGAAAATGTGAAAAATATATTTATCATGTTAATGCTAATTATTATTAAAACAGTTTATGAGAAACTTCATTCATAAAAATTATGCGGATTAAAATTCAAGGCTTTAGAAAGCCCGAATAAATGTAAATCATATTATATGATAAAATGGAATGGTGGAAAAGTATAATGAAATTTTGTTTATGATTAATCGGAAATAAGTGTCATTCATCGTCGTCTGTATTGGTTTAGAATTCCGAAGTTTGTTCCTTGCAAGGACGGGCTTCGACGCAGTACGTCGTGGAGTTTCCCGTAGCTTAATATCTTTTCCCAACCATGCATTTCATGCTTGTACGTTATTCTTGAC
>JACCGJ010021793.1:0-10894 GCA_013407085.1 Atriophallophorus winterbourni | reverse complement strand
GACGATTATATGAAAGCTAATCCCAATTTCCCACTTATCTCAAACCTCAATGCCTGTGGGATACATACAATAGGGAAAAGGCTTCAGGAGTCAAACTCGAGGAAAATCCGGAGCCGGGAGTCAGTGAGGCAGTCGAAAGTTCTCTACAACTTGTCCTGCCAAACTTCTTCGACGGCCATCGTTGTCCAAACGTATCAGCCTAGCTGTTCCTTTGTTCCGGTGGTGCCCTGGAGAGGGAGCACTTGCTGCATGGGCAACAGATAGTTCTCCACTTTGAACTGCCCTGGCGTACATCACAACGCACCAATGGAGAGGACACTCCATTCCGCTTCTGCGGATAATAAAACGGGAAGCAGTAGATGCCGGTTAAAAGCTATGGCTCGATTGGCGTATAGCTCAGCGCCTGGGGCTGCTTCGGACGGTGGGAGAGACTTTCAGGTCTCATTGGACGGCTACCGCTCGCCTCAAGCTGGGCAGCCCTCAGCCAATATGGTGCCGTCTCGCCACGGTCTGCTATCCTCATAGGGTGCATGGGGATTAGGAATCAACCGACAAGCAGACTGTTATTTCCGCACCAGCGAAACCAACTACTAAAAAACAAATGTCATTTCTGAAACTGGGAACCTGGAACGTCCGGTCCATGCTTCCTGGATTTCATGACGACGTCTCAGATATCAGAGGCGTAAGAAAATCTGCTGTGATTAACAATGAGTTAAAGAGACTAAATGTCGACGTGGCAGCCCTACAAGAGACGCGATTACCAGACACTGGTAAGCTAACAGAATGAGATTACATGTTTTTTGGAAAGGAATGGGTTCTGATTAGCCTCGACTGCATGGAGTTTGGTTTGCCGTTCGAAACGACCTTCTAAAAGCAACAGAACCGAGCAGCAGCGGGAGCGAACGGATTTGGACTCTAAATCTGAGGCGCATTACTGGTACCATTACGTTGGTAAACGTTTATGCGCTGACGCTCTCTGCGACGACTGCTGAAAAAGACGCTTTTTATTACAACCTCACAACAGTCCTGAAAAACGTGCCTCAAAGAAACTGTGTAGTGGTATTGGATGATTTCAATGCTAGAGTTGGTGCGGATTACGAATCTTGGCAAAACTGTCTCGGGAGTTTCGGTGTAGGTAAAACCAATGAAAATGGACTACGCCTTTTAGAATTATGCACACAGTTCAGTCTCTGTGTTAGTAACACTTTCTTTCAAACAAAACCACAGCATAAGGTCTCTTGGAAACATCCTCGCTCTAAGCACTGGCACCAGCTTGATCTTATTCTTGTTAGGCGCACTATAGGAAGCGTACTTCTCACCAGATCATATCAAAGCGCAGACTGTGACACTGATCATTCACTGGTCTGTGCAAAACTGAAGCTTTCCGACACGATATTTCACCGCACCAAATTGTCTGGTAAGCCTAGGATTGACGTCACCCGCATGTGCGATTTGCAAAAGCCTTCACAGCCGAGTTCAGCAAGACAACCCTACGTGAATCGGATTCAGAAAACTGGGAATCGATTAAAAGCTGCATATGCCGAGTCGCACTTTCCACTTTCGGTCGGAAGAAAGCTCGAACGAGCGACTGGATCGAAGCAAAAGCTTCTGAGATGACTGCTGTGTTGGATGAGAAACGGTCAGCATTCTTGAGGTTCAAAGGTATGCCAACAGATGAAAACTTACGACTTTTAAGAGCAGCCAGAAATTAGGTCCAACAGACTGCAAGGCGATGTGCAAATGACTACTGGACAGAAATTAGCCTTAGTATCCAAAAAGCTGCGGATACTGGAAATTTTCACGGCATGTATGATGGGATCAAGAGAACCATTGGTCCAAACAAACTTAAAACGGCTCCCATTAAGTCTGTATCTGGTGAGCCGATTGTGGACAAAACTCAACAGATGGAAAGATGGGTAGAGCACTTCTCTCTCTACTCTAGGGACAGTACGGTTTTACCACATGTATTTGAAAATGCCGAGTGGTTGCCGACTATTGAATATCTAGATACTCCGCTTACTCTTGATGAGCTCAATAGAGCAATCGACCGCTTAGCGAATGGGAAGGCCCTTGGTGACGACGGAATTCCACCTGAGCTCATCAAATGCGGTAGAGCAGCATTATTACAACCGCTTCACCATTTGCTTCTTCAGTACTGGTAGGAGGAGTGTGTCCCACGAGAGATGCGAGACACAAAGATCATCACGCTGTTAAAGAATAAGGGAGATAGGCGACTGCAACAATTACAGAGGAATCACCCTTCTGAATGTTGTAGGCAAATTGTTTGCTAAAGTCTTACACATCTGGCTGCAAGTTTTAGCTGATAGAATTTAATCCGAATCTCAATGTGGCTTTCGCAAGGGAAGATCAACCGTTGACATGATCTTCTCCCTGAGACAACTTCAAGAAAAGTGTCGGGAGAAGCGTATGCCATTATACGCTGTTTTTATTGATTTAACGAAGTCATTCGACTACGTCAGCAGGGAGGGTCTCTTAAAAATGCTTGATCTGATAGGCTGCCCTTCAAGGCTGCTCAAACTCGTTATTTCGTTCCACTCAGGCATGAAAGGCTCAGTACATTTTAACGGTTTTAGCTCAGAAGCCTTTGAAATTCGCCCAGGCGTCAAACAAGGGTGTGTTCTTGCTCCCACGCTGTTCGGCATTTTCTTTGCTCTGCTTCTGAAGCACGCGTTCAGGACAAGAACAGAAGGTATTTACCTACGCACGCGAAGTGATGGCAAGCTTTTCAACCTAAACCGGTTGAGAGCACAAACCAAGGCACGAAACGTGCTAATCCGTGACCTGCTGTTTGCCGACGATGCAGCCTTTATTGCTCACTCCCAAGAGCACCTTCAGTCTCTAATGGACTGTTTTTCGTCGGCACGCAAAGACTTTGGTCTAACAATCAGCATGAGCAAGACCAAAGTCCTTGGCCAAGGGACTGTATCGCCTCCCATCATAACTGTTGGAAACTGTCAGCTTGAATCAGTACATCAGTTCACATACCTTGGTTCAACCATTGCGGATAACCTCTCGCTAGACACGGAGATTGATAAGCGGATTGGCAGAGCAGCTGTCATTCTGTCCCGTTTGAACTATCGTGTTTGGGGTAACCGCAAGCTGACTGTAAAGACGAAAATGATGGTGTACAGCGCGTGCGTACTGAACGCTTTACTGTACGGCAGTGAAACCTGGACCACCCACGCAAGACACCAACGGAAGCTGAATGCTTTCCATCTACGAAGCATCCGTCGTATCTTGAACATATCGTGGATGGACAGAGTGACTAATGCTGAAGTGCTTTCAAAAGCTGGTCTACAGAGCATGTTCACTCTATTGTGACAGCGCCGCCTGCGCTGGCTTGGTCATGTCTATAGAATGGAAAATGGTCGTATTCCGAAAGATCTACTCTATGGTGAGTTGCAATTAGGAAGTCGACCATCGGGCAGACCGCACTTGCGGTACAAATACGTTTGCAAAAGAGATATGAAAGCTCTTGGCATTGACCCGGCGAGTTGGGAAGAAATTGCTTTTGACCGCTCACATTGGAGGCACTGTGTAAAGCGTCGTCTGCATGCTGGGGAGGAGCAGATACAGCTCTTGGCGGCTGAACGCAGATCATGTCGCCGACGTGCAACTGACGCAATACAACCGAGTTCTGACTATCGTTGCCAGCGCTGCGGGAGAGATTGTTTCTCCCGAATCGGACTGTTTAGTCACCCAAAAAGCTGCAAAACTTGAACATACACGCGTTTGTGATGTACATCCATGGTCGACATCGACCGAAGGAGGCCAACAACAAGATAATAACACGGGAGGCAGCAGATACCGGTTAAAAGCTACGGCTCAACTGGCGTAGAGCTGCTCCCGACGGTGGAAGAGATATTCAGCCTAATTGGACTTCTACTGCCCGCATGAAGCTGACCAACCTCTGTCAATAAGGTGCGTCTCGTCACGGTCTGTTATCTTCATTGGGTGTATGGGGATTCGGAACCAACCGCACAGCACAAGTACCGAATTGTCACTAAGACCCATCGGATTCTGGAATCCGATCGCCCCCTCAGATTGTTCTTCCGATGTTAACACCAAATCCAAGACGGAGTGGTGGTCAGAACCTCTTCGCCGAGTGCATTCGTGGACATAGTTGTATAAATGGACTGAATCTAGTAGCTTTCTAAATCGGTATACGACTATTTGTGGCAAGAGATGGCCCCCGAGCTAAAGGGTAGGCAGGTTAAAATCCCCGATAATAAGAGTTACTGCTCGCTGAATGCTGATCAAGCGCTGAAGCACTCGGATCAAACTTTCGTTGTACGATATCGTAGATGAAAGTGACCGATAGTCCACACCAATCATGCAAACTTGTATCATGGAGGGTGAATTCTGTGTTATCTATTTGACGGCACTGGAGGCGATTATGATAATCAAGAGCAACACCTCCACCAATTCTCACTCGACCGTTTCTTATCAAATTTATATTAGGAATCGATATCTCCATCTCAATTAATTGGGAAGAATACCATGTTTCTGTAACAGCGATAATGCCGGGTGAGTGGTGTGAGCGTATCTCGGTCAACTCGGCCAATTTGTTAGAAAGGCTTTGCGCATTTGCATATAAATATTTTATACAGTTCGTGGTGTTCAAGTCATGAAATGTAATCAATAATCCGACTCGGTTAGAGTAGGAATGCTCAAGGTTTTTGGAACTATCGCATGAGATTTCATTTGAACCGCATCACTAGGCGTCGGTGGGTCAGTACTATCCGTTTGCTTGCTTCCGGCTATTATTCTGTGTAAGCTCAATTTGACGTTTCACGGTACATTTCTTCTATTAGCTTTCCATTCACGTTTGATACTATCGAACATTTCAGTTGTCAATAAGGGTAACTTTAAAGGGCTAGGACCTTGCCCCGTATAGTTGGCAGGCCGTGGTATCCTATTGTACCGATTGTTTCGGCTCGGTATTTCCACTGTTGGTGATCGTGCTCAGACTTTTCTTGAGACGGAACGCCTAGAAATAAAATAATTCTCTGATTATTTTCTTCTCGAGATTTCTTCGATAACTTTCGCTCCAGCATGGTAGATCTGCATGGATACGGCATGTAGATTCTGAAACACCTCTAAGAAGGTAAGCATTTAAGAGTGCGGATCCATTGTCCTCCAAAGATTGCAGCGTTAAACGCTAAAGGCGAGGATAATCATTGTGAGGAGAATTCCATTGGCGGTTCAGCCTAAATATTGATGGGGTAGTAACTAGCGCCACTCTCATCTAATTACAGAGTTTATACCACCCCACTCAGTCATGTTCTTGCTTAGCTTCGAACAGTGTTTACTGTCACTTGGCCACGTCGGTACATATAACACTAAGGTTTACACTCGCGGAATTCGGTTCACAATTTAAGTCGGTCTTTATAACAATAGTTTTGCTGAGTTCTTTCTCGTTTTCGTGAAGTTGAGCAGTCACTGATTCCGGGGAACACCTACCAGTTTTAGCCACCATCTGCGCGGTTATCTGGGCGAACGTTGGCCTGTTCGAGAATGGGGGATTTTCTATCGGCTATTTGTCAGTAACCTCTGAGTCTGGCAACAGTGGTACCTTTATGGTTTATTGTCAGTTCATTCACTTTGAGTATACTGGATTCTACTCTATTTAGACGCGTCTCAATTTCGTTCTCGAGAGTTTTCGCCTCCGAGGATGTAACTGTTGGTTTCGCTATGCAAACCAGGCAAACGTAACAAACACCGGGTCAAATATCTCCAATATTAATTGCCACCAAATCCCATGACAACCATTTGGTCGCATTATGCATCCACTTTTGACACACCGGCGTAACACGTAACAGACCTCGCGTTAGGACTTACCACATTTTGGCCAACCGTACACTGCAGCCCGATGCGCTTTGTCTTCTTTCCGGTCAGGTTAGTAGTGTGCCCACATGCGGTGGTTCTGTTGAATGATCGATGATGAATATCGTAAGCGCGACAAAAAAGTGGTGTTCACAAATAAGAGCAAAATCAGAATTGAATCCTGCGATACGCTTCGGTAGTTCATCGCACGATGTTGAAAATATAACCAATCGATGGCAAAGACTAAGATCTTTTCGATGACGTTAATCCCTTTGAGCGTTGCACGCGCAGATCCGATAGAGGAAAATCACGAAAAATCATATGTTGCCCGTATTATCGAATACCACTACGTGAGTGCAATATCCAGAAAGCTAATTTTGAGGGTATCCTAAAAAGGTATAAAATATCCACGTACGTGTATGTGTAAGGACAGTATATCCTGATAATCGGAGCTCAAAATAATGCACAGAGATTTGCCGTCCTTTTACAGAATCAATTTAAAAAATCAGCGCACTTGCTTCACTTGGTAATTTTATACAATATTAAGAACTAAGCGCTCGCGAAGTTCATCTAACCTCGAGCCTAACCCAATTATTCCAAACCCCGAGATACGACATTATGAGTATGCTATATCGGCCGTTCACATAGTCGTTGCATATTTGAAAGCAAAGGCAAAACGTAAGAGTGAAAAATGGACTGTCAATTTTCGCGTTATATTTTCAAGACAATCGAAATGTTCGTGCGTCAAGAGATAGAATCGCGTGATTTTCTATTCGAAATTTTTTTCCGGAGCTCTTAAATGGCGGGTTTCCATGGCCACGAAGAAAATAAATGAAACGTGAAAACCGTACTGCTATAGAAACCGAAGTTCGAAAGTAAACTGTCAACAAATGGAAAAAATGTGCCAATTGACTGAAAGTCTGGAGTTTGGTTTATTTAACATAAAAATTTCGTTAAAAATTGAATTTAATAGCAGACTATTGACGCTAATATTCCGAATATAATAAGGTTCACGAGTGAAGAGCAATGTTATAGAACGTTCTTTTTTCTTATTGTTTTTAATCTACAATTACTCGCAGACATTAGGGTTGAATTGATGGAACCAATTTTTACATTTTGGAGAACAAACAATACGAATGAATAAAACAGTTCAATTTTATGCATTTCCATCACACACATACGCACACACCACGACCGGTTTCGTGCTTTTTGCGCTCATCAGGTAGGGACAATATGATCAGGATCAGCATGCGCTTGAAACAGTAGAAGAAGAGCAACTTGAATACGTATGAATGTTAGTATAGGTATAAACATTAGAATCACATAGTCTAATTTGCGGAACATTTCCGATATATAGAAAGAGTTTCAGCTTTTTCTCAATGCATTTCTGGTATCGTCACACGTAACTATCTGGTTTCAAATTCGTTGTTCTTTTCACCAGTCTCTATAGTATGCTCAAGTCAATTTTTCGTAAGCTTGTCCACTGATGTAGATTTATTTTTCCCCATGCAAACGTATATGTATCGTGCACACCGTATTGTGCAGGATTAGCTATACACTGAAGCGTAGTTCAGTTAAGCAACTGCCGGATAAAAATTTACGTGTAGGTGTAAGTTCACCCGTTATTTTCTTCATCTTGAAATCAGTATAAAGAGAATCAGATGACAGCCGGCGATGTGCAAGCTTCCACTTATGATTCAAAAGGGATAAATATGAACTGATTAGTGTTGACAAGACTTTAGTAGGGGAAAATCAAAATAAGTGAATTATTCAGTGGGTCGGAATATAGATTCTCACATCACCAGCAAAGAGAACCAGATTTTTCCGAATTAGCCCAGTCTGAGCCTTTCTGAACACTGGGATCATTATAAGACTGAGTACTGAACCTTGTGAGACTTCGCTGATGGCCATGTCGGTTCCAGAAATTTTACCTGCTACATTGAATGTTCATTGGAAACAGATAGGTATATAGCGAACAAGTTGTTCGTTAATGCAAACAACGTGAGGGTTTCAAACTAATAAAATGATTAATAAGCTCAAAATCTTCACAGTCATAGAATTAAAAGAATGCTCCGACATAATGTAGAGGTGTGAGGTGCGTTAACGATAAGTGTTACTCACGAGTTTTAGGAGGATTTGCAGAACATCACCCTCCGGCACAACAGGGGAGCGGGAAACCTCGGACAACGACAAGCTTGAACCTGTAGTAATTTGGGTTCCGAAAGAATAGCATGAAAACGGTTCAAGCGACATCACACTCAGAACAACGTCAGTCGCTTTCGAACGAACCCGCCGTTGTGACGAAATCGATTGGCAAATCAGATCGAAGTGACAACCGGAACAAATGTTGAGGTCAGTGTTATAGTTCAATGATTTGCCTAATAAAAGATTGGCGTGTGTTCTTTAACATTTTTGTCATCTACGCAATAAGCGTGTTTGACAATCTGGCGTCTTTTATGTTGGGGAATTCGCGGGTGAAGGCGATTAAAGTTAAACAGGCTAAAATTAGGGTTGAATTGGGACACATGTGACAGCATCTCCTCCAGCCGCCAGTCGCGAGGCGTTAGTCAGCTTCGAGAAAGTGAACTTGAACTCCTTTTCACGATCGTCCATGGTCTCTAGCCGGCGGCATAGAGGCAGCTTCTTGTAGTGGCGCTTGAAGTTCTCTATGATTCCCTGATCCATTGGTTGCGAATTGGCTGTCGTGTTGGGTGGGAAGAACACCTGTAGGATGTTGTTCAGCTGGAGCTCGGGAGGGTGGCCAGAGAATTTATCGAGACAGACCAGAACTCTGCGTCCCTGCTGGCCGAGTCGTCCGCCCCACGCACGCAACATCTCGAAAATCTCCGCGTCATCCACGCCTTGTACGTGACCTGGACCTCCTTTTTCTTGAAGAAACGGGGTCTATCTATCGATAATTAAAGCAAGAGTAGCAAAGAGGCTTGGCGTTATGCGTGAGGTGATTGGCTTGTAGCTGGCGTCAGGGAGAAACATCGCGTGTTTGACCTTGAAACCGGCTGACGATATGCGTAAAATGTGCAAAAATGCACTTTTAAATAGTCACAGAATAGTAGCATAGTAGTGAGAGTAGGGAGTGGCATAGTAAACTTATTTTGTATTGAATTTTGTCGGGACCGAGCAAAAGTGGCACAATAGCGAGTGGCTTAATACGGAGATTTGTGTACATAATTGGACATTTCAGCAGCGCTGCTACTGATGAGTAGTCACAAAAACAAAACCTCACCGAAATCCCCGTCGCTTACAACCTCGATTGAAAGATAATAATGCCACTCAATTCGGCGAGATCTTTCAACACTGAGACCTTTGCTGGCGGATATTTTTTATGGCTGCGCTGTGGTCGGGACTATTTAAAGTGGTAATAGTAAAACTCAGTATGGATGGATGCAAGTTCAAAATTTTACTGACATGAAGATAAGATGAAACCTTATGGGTTCATCGAAAACCAACAGGATGAACAATGACGAGCGCCGTCCCATGAATTCGAAAAGAAATTTAACGCAGCCTGTTCACGAGAGCGACTCGAATTCGATCTGAAGAACATCTGGCGAGGGAAAAGTGTTGTAGAAATGGTTATCCATCATTGACGCAATAACCCGTGCCGAAGTTCTTATGCCTTCAAGTTCAATATAACAACGATGCCTCTAGCGGCCCTCTAACTGAAAGCTAGAGCAGATAGTTAAACGAAAATTAACTTCTGGATAGACAATGATAACATTCACTAAAAACTGTAATCAGACGGTAGCTTAAAAACCAGCAACTTCGTCAAGCAAACTCAATGCGAATATCCAAATTCATCTGCTCCTGTGGTGCGGCGTATATTAACCGTATGAACTGAACACCACCCGAGATGGTTAAGCCAAAGTTGTACTAAGAAGATGAACAGTTCAATCCTAGCCCACCTGATGGATACGGGCCACCGAGTTAAACCAGAGGAGGCGTTCTCTTTCGTTGAAACAGTTCCCCAAAACGTGTCACGTATAATTGGCTAGAGTATTTTGAGAACCGCTGAGGCGACGGCGATCGAAATATTTCGGCCAAACTTGTGTCCAGAAACAATTAGGTCGTAATCTCTCGCTGTTATTAAAAACTACCACATGCGTAAGAAATGTCTACCGATTTTCCCGATCTTGTATAACTTCGCTATCAAAGAAGTGCTCCGATAGTTTCTTCATGAACAGAATTGCGTTTCCACAACGTGGAAGTACTTTGAGCCTATGGTATTAACAAACGAAGACCAAGCATTTATTAAACGTGCTTTAAACCTAACACCATAGTTGTGAGTTGTATATTTTCAAAGTGTAAAGTGTAATCTCTGTCGGGAGTGGTCCTGCAATCTACCGCATTTCATTGTTGATAATGCTAAGCATTTCAGGTATTCAGTAAATCAAAATGCACGTCGGTGACAAGGCATATTAGAAAATCACGTCCAAGATTGCTAAAATCAAACTGGCGGTCGCGAAGCTAATGCTCCTCTGGAATAGACGTAATTTACTACTGTATCCAAATAGAAGGCGTTTCATTACCACACAAGGATTGTTAGATTATGATAGCTGACGTCAACGGGGTGCACCTTCGACCATGCTGTAGGTTCATCGACATAATCAGTTCCCATGTTGAACGTGCACGCGTGACCCAGAAATATCACAGTTGATGGAAACCACGGATTGACAATCACACTCACGTGATCAGTTCATCCAGATAATTAAAAAGGAAACAAGCAACGACCGGGAACACGATTTATTTGTTTAAAAGAAAATAGCACATCAACAGATCTGAGTATAAATGCACGGTAACATGATTTGAAGCACGTGTCCACGTGCTAGGCCTCAGTGGCTCTGAAGTGGTCATCGTCAACCGTCGAATAAACATGACCCTCAGCACTGAGAAAGTCCAAGTCTTCTCTGAAAACAAAAATATTCAAATCAAATCGTTTTACCGCAAACGTAAAAAAGAAGCGAGAAGCCAGACGACCGCAATACAAGCAGAATACATACAAAACGTAGGTGAAACGCTGTTAAAAATAACA
>JACCGJ010021790.1:0-10434 GCA_013407085.1 Atriophallophorus winterbourni | reverse complement strand
CTAACATGATCACTAACAGTACTCTCTCTTGTATCTTACCTTATCTTGCATACGGTTGTCATGAAATTTTCCATAAACTTCTTTCGAGGGTCGTTGTGATATTAACACGTTGTATCAAACGTATTTCTCGCGCAACTTCAATCTCCCTCGAAAGCTTCTATGAAAACTACGATGAAACAACACTTTTATACTTTTGATCGACTTATCAACACCATTCTCCCGAAAATCCACACCGCAGCCAAATCTAATCCTTTTCTGTATTTCGATCAAAAATTACTTTATAACCATATCGAAAACTACAATACAATCATGTATTCATATTACTTCAAGATATCTCCGTTAAAAGATACATTCAATGAGCAATTCTTTTTTGTTTGCGTGAAACATTAACATGAAGCTGATATTTCAAATATTTTCGAATAAAGCTTTCACATTCATTTATTCTACTTCTACCAAACGAAAAACCAAAAAATTGTGTTTCTTGAACGTCAAACTTTAAACATATAGACAGCCACAGAACGGTCAAGTTTGGTATTCTCGTTACTGTAAACCATATAACGGAAGTAACACAATTTAAACGCAAAAGTTGCTTGTTCAAAATTCAATTACAATTTGTGAAATCATTCACAATCACAGCTGTGCGTATTCGAAATCATCAGCTGATCAAACGATATTCACGTGACCAACCATGAGCTCATTCACAGTGCAACCGGTGAATATTTTGACCAATGAGAACGTACCACTCAAGGTCAAATTACAGCTAATGACCAATTGCGGAAATGCGCCCTTGGTTTACTCGAGAAATCATAATATCTCGTTTGGATAATCAAAATTTGCGAAAGTAACCTTAATTATAGACCCTGGAAGAAACCATCCCTGTGCATTTTATTGTTGATGCAACATTCCTAAGGTGATCATTTCCTCTCTCTCAGCTTTTTCACACGTTACAGCTTATTTTCTGCTCGTAACAAACAATGCAGAACAATGCGAGTTTTTGAGAAAGAAACGCTAGTAAACGGTGTGATAACTTTTATGGTCGTTTTCTCACCCCGTCGAATATCAATAGATGAAATTGCCACGGTGACTCAGTAGCATTGTTTGAATGAATGATAAAAAATGCTTTATTATTGCCATTTTCTCTGTGAAATTAGGAAATAATCAGTTATAGACTGATAGAGTAATTTGAGTGGGGTCACTGAATATTATTTAGATTTTAGTATATGGAAGTTGTTTAGGTGGTGGTTGCTCACAAGCAGTGTAGCTCCAAGTAGATTTTATCATTAATCTTTATGACGTCAGCAGCGAAATTGATGCGATTTCTGGCCAGTGTGCCCCGAAGGATGATCTGAATGCAGTTTAAAGCACACGAAATCAAAGTTATTAAGAACTGTAATCAAAATTGGTTAGCATTTCAATCGACCCCTAAATTTCAGTGGCTATTCTCAACTAAAATCAATTGCTATGGCAACATTCAACCCCAGGAATGAAACACGCTTTTAATAATTCGCATTTCCGGAAAAAAGTTAAATTCACGAACGCTTAGAATAATCTATAAAAAAGTGGACCATCGAAATAAAACAATCGGATCGTCGGCTATGTAGTGTTTTTGAATGAGTAGGTGAAATCAAGCACCAATATAGAACTACAGGCTTACGTCTAGTGAATCCTTGCACACAAATGTAAAACACTTCGTCATGTAAGGGATGGAGATATGAGCACCCTGAGCTTGATCAAGAATCACCATGTGATTCTGTGTTTGAACAACGTGGTTCGTTGTACGAACCCTATTTAACAGTATCATTCAAGTATAACCTTTTTTTACCATTTATCCCTGTTTCAAGGCGCACTTAAACTAATCTTACTGTCTCCAACTGATGACGGCAAACAGGCAGAAATCGGTAGTGATGTGTAAGGGCTAGGGATGTGTGCCACACATTACTTTGGGCATCCATATGCGGCTTGAGTGCTTTGACCAAGAATCACTTTGTGATTCTGTGTTTGAACAATAAGGTTCATTGTACCAGCTCCATGTAACAGTGTTTTTCAAGTATAACTTTGTTTATCACTTATCCTCTCTTTCAAAGCTCACTGAACCTAATCTTACTGTCTCCGCCTAATCAATGCAAACGGCCAGAAACCGGTAGTGACGTGTAAGGGATGGGGATGTGAGCACCGCATTATATTACCTCATCACGTATCTTACAAAATGTAGCTCTATCAACAGGACGTCAGTGGAGAGTGAGTAACACATGACATTCATCGTGAAAACTATTTTTGATCGAGCCATCGCATCTTTCCAAGAGAATGATACACGAATTTACAAACGGAATTATTCATAAAAAATGGACTTCAAAGGAGTTTTATACTGCCTGAAACACTCGACAATCTCTACTTTGGAAATTGGTTTTAAAAGCAGATGGATTTCAATATATATCAAGAACACTTCCGAGATTGCAGCCGGAGAACTCCATTCATTTCTTGTATATAACACACCAGCCAACATCAATAATAATAATAAGCAGTCTCTCCAGCAACACAGAAGACAAATTATAAAAGGAAGGCTATTCAAACATCGTGTACAATATCGGGATTCTGTGTCTCCGTGAGGCAGTCCGAAGTTGCATTAAATTTCTTCCTGCCAACTTCTGCGACGGCATCCTTGTCAAATTGTATCAGCCTAGCTGTTCCTTTGGCTCCGGTTTGGCTTGGAGACGGAGCACTTGCTGTATATGCAACAGCTAGTTCTCCATATTGAACTGCTCTGGCGTACATCCCAACGCACCAATAGAGAGGACACTCCATTCCACTTCTACGGATAATAACACAAGAAGCAGCAGATACCAATTAAAATCTATGGCTCGACTAGCATAGAGCTCGGCGCCTGGGTTTCTTCCAGCGATTGCTTTTTTCATAATAAAATCTTGATTCTTAGTTCTTGATTATTGAGCCGAACCATGAGCACAATTCATATGATTATGCAACTCAAAACTGTCGTTAACGTAGATGTTAATGTGGTTTTATTAGAGCCCTTATCGATATTGGTTCAGGGTATTAAAGGGATGATGATAATGATGATGACGACGACGATGATGATGATGCTGATGATAATGATAATGATGATAATGATGATGATGATGACGATGATGATGATGATAAGGATGATGATGATTATATTGATGATGATGATGATGATGATGATGATGATGACGATGATGATAATGATGATGACGATGATGATAATGATGATGACGATGATGATGATGATGGTGGTGGTGGTGGTGGTGATGATAATAATGATGATGATGATGATGACGATGATGGTGATGATGATGGTGATAATGATGATGACCACGAGGATGATGATAATGATTAAAATGATGATGATGATGATAATTATATTGATTTTGATGATGACGATGATGATGATGATTATAATGATGATGATGATCGACTCAATTTGCATTCGTTCCAGCGCAGTAAAATCCTCAAACTACCACGGGGACTTTCTAGCCAAGCGCATTTCCCACCATTGAAAATCCATGTTGGGACAGACGTCCAACAAATCACGGAAGGATTCAATTTTGTCCAAGTTACCAAATGTGGAGGCTGTCGGCAAATCATACTTGAACGCTCGTACCTGTCTGTGGGTGAGGAACCATGGCATCCGGCTTGTCTCAGATGTTGCGAATGCCGGAGAAACTTGCAGTGGGATCGGTCGTGTTACGTACATATGGGAAAAATCTACTGCCGGAAGCATTATGAAAGGTGAGTTGACCTTGACTCTTAGAGATACGATACCGTGAAACATAAACAATGAAGTTTATCAATATCAAGCAATAAACAGAAATCAATGTAATGTGACTGAACTGGTCCGTTTGATGTTGAATATGACCACAAAGGATCACAAATCAGTCGTTTATAAATTCATAAGTTGGGTCTACATATAATGATAGGTATGAACTCAGTCTATCTAAAAATGCTACAGCTAAGTCTCCGTGACACTTTGTGGAGGAGCGTGTAACCTAAAATATTCAGATGGTCTAGTCAAGAAATATCCACCTTCCTCGAACAATTTTTGTGCAATTAACTTGAGTGATAAAGTTTTCAATGAATCGGTTATAGTAAGTTTTGGGTAACGTTTCGCTTCTGAACACAAAAGCTTCGTCAGTCCAAGGGTGTCGGTACGAACAGTGTTCAGGTTTGAATGGCATTTTCTTGACCAATCCATCGTTCTCCATGATAGACAGGCGAGATCAAGGCAGATTGATCACACACCCTAAATGCTGTGTTAATCCCTACATTGTTTATTAAGTGTACAGGTGTGAACAGCGTCTCCTGACATACTGCCTAAGTAATCCATGTGCGCATTAGGTGTTAAGCACGTTAATCCTCATCCGCTGCAGAACCGAACGGTAGATTGCTGATATATCCGCCCTATCCACCTTGTTCACCGCATTCGCCCCAGCCTTTGTTATTTCAACAGCCTCGGCATTAAGTTTTTCCCTATAAGATTTCACACACCGTCTTATAACCTCCACGTTATGAAGATCTACGCAGTGTCCAGTGTCTAGCACGTGTTCAGCTAAGGCGGAATCCCGAATCAGTGATTGATATTCACTGGCATTGCGGGGTTGCTTTTCTACTCGTTTCCTATGTTCGTTTACCCTAGTGCAGAGTTCTCTAGACGTTTTCCCAATGTAAACACCCGCGCAACCCTTGCATTTAATTTTGTAAAAGCAGTTATTCGCACAACCTAAAGGAGTCTTATCTTTGAGATGCATTAATACCGAGCGGAGAGTTATACCTCACTTATATGTTACTCTAATACCTGCGTTATTCAAGATCCGACTCATTCCTTCGGATGCGCTTTTGACATACGGTAGAGATACCGGAGCTTGCCAATTTTTCTCCGTTTTCGGTTGCGGATGTTTAACCATGATTTGCAAGTCGGCGACTGACTTCTCCATGAGCTTGTCCCTCTTCGGCATCATCGCTGCAGAGGCGGTCAAACTTGCAGAATAGCGATTTTGCTACGGACTAAAATACCCTTTTCGGATGCACAGATGTGAATCTAAAAACGGCATCTATGTTTGATCTCGCCTGTCTATCTTAGAGAACTCAGGATTGGTCAAGAAAATGCCATTTAAACCTAAACACTGTTCGTACCGACACCATTGGTCTGACGAAGCTTCTGTGTTCAGAAGCGAAACGTTAGGCAAAAACATGTTATAACCGATTCATTGCAAACTTTATTTTCATAGTTATGGACTCCCGAACGGTCTCGAATATTCTCAAATCAATTGAGTGATGTTCACACATTCATTTCTTCGGTTTTCGCGTACCTTCAAGCTTAATCAATATCACGAGACCTTGATTTCTGTATATTGCTTGATATGGAACATATTCTTTGATCGCATTTCACTTTTTACTATGCGTGTATTGTGGAATTGATGTGAAATGCCTCGAGACTTAGGTAAGAGCTTGGGGCTTTTCAAAAAATATTGTGAATTGGACGATTTGCACACTTCATATTCCTGTTGATTTCACGGTTAAATTCGAACAATTTTCCTGATTCGTAGTTCGATTTAATTATAAAAAAATAAATAGAAACAGAAAACGATGGTTATTGAATACGCTTGTTCTGGATTTAATGTTAAAAGCTTCCAGCTGGTTGTCATAGTCGGGGTGGGAGTGGGTATAAGCTCCCACTGTCTATAAAATGCTCTCATATGGCGCGCGCGTCTCAAATAGCCTCTGACAACCAAGTCCAGCTCCAAGTGTCTCCCAGAGCCCGGCGGAACTGCTTCTACCAACAGGAAAGGGGGCGAGGGCGAGTGACTGGCGCCTGAAAACCAGTTTGCTTCGGGCAGATGGAGCTCGTTAGTCTGGGAGTGCATTTTATCTAAGGGAAGGAAAACCCTGATTTTAAACCTCCGCTGCCTTGTGAGATACCCGATTGCGGGAAAGGCTTGGTGAGAAAGTCCTGAGGAACAATCTGGAGCAGAGTCTCGTAGACGGTTGGTTGGTGCACACCACCTCTTTCTGGCAACTCCCTGCTGCCTTGCAGGTCGCATTTGGTCGTGTAAGGGCTAGAAAAGCTGACTCGAACAAACGCCGAGTGGTGCTGGGGACGCCGCTTTGTACCCAAATTCCCAAGACCCTTTATTGAAGTCGACTCATCCTTCAGGGGGAGATAGTTGCACGAAAGAAGCTGGTGCTGCTGTAACAAGACTTAGATTCTAGCATTTTAATGCTTATTTCAGCCAAAGTTTAATCAATTGATACGTTTAAGCACAGATTACAAAGTATCTCAATCAGGTCACATTGGGTACTTTTGAACTTTCCATCCGCACTGTCTGTATGACTTAAAAATCGAATTAAACTGTTCAATAAAAAAGAACAACGAATCACAAACACCCACTGAGCCATTCCACGACAGGTTTTCTGCTGTTTGCGCTCATCAAATAGCGATAGTTGCATCAGGATCCGCATGCACTGAAACAGAGTGAGGTATGGTAAACTTGGTATGAACTTTTAGGCAATCAATGCATGTATTAGCACTTGATTGAAAAGGATGTTCAATGAATATTCATATCTGATTATTCCGGAGCAACCACCAGTGTTCGTGGACGGTCAACCGCTCAGTGAGTTTACAGATACAGTATACCTTGAAAGCAAACTGACTGTAAATGGTGACTGTGAAGATGAGGTCAGGAGAAGGATGTGGAAAGCGAACCAAGCATTCTGCATGCTGAATTCCATTTAGAAATCCTCCGCTCTCAGCATTAACACGAAGATCGGACTCTTCAAGAGCAACGTTCTGAGTGCGTTGCTGTATGCATCCGAATTCTGGAAGACGACCGCTGCCATTGAGCGCAAAATAAACATGTATCAAACTAAGTAATTGAGAAGGATTCTACGGATTTTTTGGTCACACACCATTTCGAATGAAGAGCTCCTGCGAAAACTGGTCATGAGGTGGTATCTAACGTAGTCAAAAGACGACGGTGGAGATGGTTCGGTCATGTCTGCAGGATGGATCCCAGTTCGCATACGAAGGTAGCCATTAGCTGGCTTCCTCAAGGTTAACGTAAAAGGGAACGGCGGAAGGAAACTTGGCGCAGAACGTTGGAACGCGAACTACATGCACAAGGATTCACGGTGCAGACGACTACGGAAGTTACGGCAGACCGGAACTACTGGCGTGGGGTTGACTTCGCCTCATCTGTCACCCGGCACGGAGAGGACTGAGAGATAGAGATTGATTCGTAAAAATGTACGCTAGTTCGAATGTGTTTAAAATCTACTAAAATCATGCCTAGTGATACAATCAAAGAATATTTCATTTCCAGTGTGTCACTTTCCTCTATGACGTAGAACAAAGGAATACCATAAAAGTCATTGAAGAATCACCCAACTACTCGATATGTGTTGATAGTGTAACATTCGCGATAGCTTTCAGTTTAATATTTAAGTCCGGCCTGAGTAAGCACCTCCAATACCCATGAAGGTTGCACCTGATATGGAGGATAGGATTTGTACACAGAAAAACATATCTGTTGTTGATTTCAGTGCTAACAGCGTGCCCTCAATATTGATCATTCTGTTACCGAGCATAGATTAATTTTTGTAGAATTTAATACAGTTTAGTCAGGCAATGTGTCACAGACTCAGTGACATGCTAACGATAACAGCTATCACGTAATCACAAAAGGTAACTCCAGACTCTCGGCATGTAATATAAACCGTTGCAAGATTCAGTGCAATCGTGGAATAAGTACATGCACTGTTGTAGAAGCATAAGTTGCACTCGCGAAGAGTGCTACCTACAAACTCTTGATACAACCAAAGAGAAAGCCCTCGAGAAGTCGTGTTTTGATTGAATCACGTGAGAAATAGTCGCGTGACATCATCTACAAATGGACAAACAGTTGGACAACATCAAATGTTATTGAACGAGATTCAATTCGTCAAAGTCGGACAAATGAACCCACCGTGGTCAACGTTTAAATTGAACCAGTTGGCAACAAATCGTTTGACAATTCAGATCAAATAGATGGCTCGTAGAGACAGGTTGAGAACAGAGTTGTGATATCGACAATTGTCTATATAAGATGGGCATTTTTCATACTTGGTCAGGCATGTAATGAACGCTTCGGACCAATTAACGTCGTGGGATTCTGGGGTGAGCTTGATTAACCTTAGAAACGTTGACATTGGGGTTGAGCTGGGACGCAATCGGTGAATAGATTCAAAACGCGAAGGTTGATGTGGTCATTGTTGCACCTGATGATCTTAAACTCTGTGTGAATAAATTAATTGGTGCGGAGCACCGAACATGCGCATGCTCACGCGCACATTGAGCACTAATCATGCATCAATCGATCTGTTTTGATATGCTTCATTCTTATTGGTCAACATTCATTCGCATTATCGATTGCACTGTGAGTTGAACTCAACTGATCAAATACACAGCTTGTGTTCTGTTGTTGATGTTCTGGTTTGAGGAGTTATAACAGTACGATAAATGAAGAATGGAAACGCAATTTGGTCTCGATCGGTCGGATGAAATTATCACATTGCCCCCATGCACGATAGCCCTACTAATCATTCAATGTGGCTTTTCATTCTATCTACCGACAATCCTTGAAGGGGATGTCATCATCTCTTGAATGACAGGATACAGCGTATACAAAACAAGCCTAATCGAGAAAGGATATCTTTCCTGAAGTCGTACGACTTTCATCATCGAAACGCTCTTATCCTAATAATTTTTTGATGACCCTAATGTTTTTGAGGCCATTAAATACCTTGATATGTATGGTATGAAAGCACAAGCCTGATCCAGGCAAAGTGTCGCACAGTCAGAGACTACACGTGGGCTAAGATACTGTCAGGTTGCCCGGGCCTCAACGTATATGAGATAGAAAAAAGAACAGGAAATGATAGCGAGACTCCAGCCTGTTTCCGCATGCAGCTCACTACCTCTGACCAATCAATTTAGCACGCTATTAGCCGCACAGCACGAAGTACTGCACGATTGCACATCCGTGCACAACCTTGAAATTTATTGGATTTATGCTTCCACTAATGTTGTTGCCAATTTACAATTATATATAGTACGGGTTTAGGGTTGAACAAATTTTACCGATTATAAGACCTCATAAAAATGTCGACATTGTTCCGTTTGTAGTTGACACCTGTTACCATTATCAAATCGCCTTTCATTGGTAAATCATATCATTGACTTTCTTTTCATGAACTGAGATAACGTTTCTTTTTATTATTAGCAGTCCGCTTGGACCTGAGAGATTTATTAAATACAGCTACACAAATAACGTGATGTCAATTTGCTAAGAGTTTCGTAAACAGTTTGAGCATTTTTTTCCACAATTAATCTTGCTATTCAATATGTCAACATGACCTCAGATATCGCTGTTACATTTCTGAACAAAATCCTTCTGATTTCGAGTGATTCTGAGCAATGCTCATTTTCTTGAATTCAGCCGACCCACGATAACTGCCAACACTCTTTCCTTCGTTTATGAAGTGTAAATTAAGCGGATTTAAACTCGACCAGAGCATTTCTTCTCGGTTTGTTTGATAGTAAACTTTTGTGTCGACATTACAGAATTTCCAAATTCGTACGATCGAAAAAATGACAAACGGCGGTATTTCCCAATTCCGCAAAATATCATTCGAATAGTCTGTACAACGAAAAACCAGTGTTTTTCATAAACACAAACATTAAATTTCTGTCAAACCCCGGCCCACCCCCACCCATGTCCATAACCGCTGTCATCAACAAAGCTTGTGTGGCCTTGACGACATGCTTGTTGCCAAGTTCCATGGAACGGTGTAGTTCACCTTTCGAAAATTAGTTGTACGGTGTCATGGTTAAGACGCTAGTGCACCTGCCTACATTTGGGTACCAGCGCGCCGATTGCTTCTGCGTTCGCTTGTTTGCTTGCTTGCTTGCTCGCTTGTTTTGCTGAATCAGATAATTTCAAATGTCACATGAGGTTATGGTCGACAGTAGGACTGGGAAAATCCCACACCCACTCCCTGTCCACAAATTGTATAACACACACACATACACGTACACACACATGCACTCACGGTTGACCATAAAACTTTCAATAATTTTCTCGCGAAGTTCGTCCGCTCGCATTTTGTGTGTACGGAATCAAGATAAATTCAAATTGCGCACCGCGGTTGCTAGAGCGACCGGTAGACATACGCGCGGTAACTCGTCGCTCGAATGTCAACCCGTTGGGAAACTTAGTCCTAATTTGCCCGCAATTCGACTTGCGAGTGGTTTTTTGTGGCAAATATCGAAAAATCTGCAAAACGTTTCAAAAATAAAACAAATTAATAGATGTAATATTTACAATATTGAAAATACTAATACTAATCACAAGGTTCGATTTTTCA